>OX439001.1:812500-1045000 GCA_949316495.1 Amphiduros pacificus | reverse complement strand
TATTTCATTTTATATGCTTCCAGACTCTGATCGTTTCGTAGATAAGGGTTTATTTCATTTTATATGCTTCCAGACTCCGATCGTTTCGTAGATAAGGGTTTATTTCATTTTATATGCTTCCAGATTCTGAGATCTCAGGACTGATGTTGTGCGCCAATTGTTAAGTATCTGTCTAATGGCATTAATCCACTATGAGGTGATTAATCTGTGTGGCGTCCAGGTTGCTGATAACCCAGCCGGATGGCTTTGCGATATCTATGCTATAATCGTGGGGGGTCCCTTGGGTCATAGGCCAGGCGATGTTCGTATGTATTGTTATCATATTCCACATACATCAAATTACTAGAAACCAAGACTCTTGTTTGTTTAATTACAAAATCAAACAATCTGAGGTAACACCTATTTGACCTAATTGAAAACGTGTGATTGATATTACACAAATATCCCTTAACAAATCAACAGAAATATCCTCTAATGTTATAATACTGACAAAAACTCTCTTATATATTGATACAAACATCCCCCTATATTTTATACAAGTCCTCTGATATGTATCGTTAACAATAATACAATATAATTCATTAGTGCAGTAATCGCGTGCATTCTATCATTCCGTTCCTTCTCCGTGCACCGGTCTTCCAATGCATGTATCTAATTAAATACCAATATGAATGGCAAAGTCCTTGTGTCTTTATTCTTCCACAATATGGAAATTATCAACACGGTATGCGATTCTTGCATGGTTCTGCATTTAGTAACATTGATCATGTGGATATAATCTCATTTCAGAAGTCATCCAAATGTCTCTTTGACATCTTCTGATGGTGGGTGTGATGGACCTGAGAATGTAAATACTGATATTAAACACACTCTCCAGATATTGTATACACCCTTGTATGGGGTTTTTAATATTGGATTCCAGGACTCAGATGGCGCAATTGAAAGCTGCAACAATTAACCTCATGATAATGTTCAGGTATCTCTTTAAATATCACACAAATGAATCATTGATTCACAATTAATGAGTGAACACAATGCCTGCTGCCAAATTACAATAAATGCACAGTATGTTGTGTGATTATGTGATAGCAATCATTGCATACTTCACTAAACTGCCACCATGAATTTTAACCATCTCAAAAAATACTAACTCAAGCCATGTCAGGTATATATAGGCCACGGGCCGTGACGCAGTTGGTTAGAGCACCAGCTTATTAGCACCAGTTCCTCTGTGGTGATCCAAAGGTCGTGGGTTCGAACCCCGGCTGTGCCAGGATTGAACTCATGATACAATCTCCCATATGAACTGAGGCCCATGCCTAAAGGGTTAACCCGTTGTCCTTGTAAATCTGTGACCGGGCGGGTGGGTTGTCATGTCAAGGACCTGCGACATGACAATTCAGTGAGGCAGCACTATATCTGCTACAAGTAGGTCTCATCACGAAATGACTGAAATAATGTTGAAAGTGATGTAAAACCCCAAACGAACAAACAGGTATATATATGCCTGACATGAAATCGGGGTAGTTTCAGAGAGAAGAATGATTGTAGTATCATGGCGTGATACAGCAAAAACACTCCATTTCATGCAAGTAAAAATGACATTGCTCAGGTCTCAAGTTACCAAATGAGTAATTTATTTTGTTAACATACACCATACTAATCGGCCTGCCACCTGGTGGATTGGTGTAGCATTTTAAAATACCATTCACAAGTTTACATTTTCAAGTAGGTCAAGATCATCTAGATAGGGTGATAAAATAAAAATGATACTTTGATATAATCATTTGGTGGATAACACTTGTGGTTGTTGATGGATAATGGCAACTGGCAAGATAACCTCCACCAATGAACACATTTCCAATATTATACACATGACTTACATGTCATAATGCTGACCAAAGAAACCCCTCACTACTGACTATACATTATGTGATTAAATGTGGCACAAGAAATATACCTAATTATTTGCTCATAAAGAAATACCCATAAAAATGAAGGTAAATAATCCAGTTATAGTTATGCTTCTAACCAACATATATTCAGTTCTACTGATGACATCATCTCTTGTGAGTCATCAAACCATTAAATTAATCATCATACTCTTCATAATCTAATATAAATATAAAATTTCTATATGATAATCAAGAGCATATATTTTCCTTGTTTTCATGTCTTTGTGTGTTAGTAAAAAACTTGACATATAGAGGAAAGTTTCAGGTCAGGGAACCAGCATAGATATTAAAAATGTGAGCTGGCATCATGCTGAAAACGCTTCCTTATCTAGATTAGTAGTCATTGGTATTCATATATGCTCAAGGTTGGCCTCATTAACAACTTACTCGAAGTTTAAAATCCATGATAAAAGCTTGATTTTGCCTCCATTAAAAAGAAGTTATTATTTTTATGGTTCATAAAGAACTATTAAAGCATTCATGAAATGAGGTTTTCAAGCACTTTTTCCTTGCATAATATAAATACCCGAACTTTGAGATCAAATGTTATTACCAATCATATTTCCCCTACAGAAATGTTTGTGCCATTTGAAAGAGGATGAGTCTTCTGCTGAAATCCAAATCATCCATTGGAAACTTTGTCAACAAACTTTGTTTAGCTGACCAGTGATCTAGAGCAAACACCGGTTCAGTTAAAATTTTCAAACTATGGGGCACCTTCAGATTTGGACAATGGAGTGATTTGGCTTACAGAACCCTGTTTGTCTATGTATTAATGTTTGTCCATGAGAACAGGCCTAACACCCTGACAGACCACATTACTCTCTTTGCCTAAGCTGAATCTCTCTTTTGATGGCATGTACAATGTAAATATATAGGCGTGTACCTTATAAACACGTGATGGACAGTAGAGGAAATTGCAACATTGTTCATGCAACATTGTTCACCAGGTCAGATGGCACGACAGTGTCTCCTCCTGGGGTATACAGTTGCAGGTAATATGAAGACATGAAATATAAGGAGGTCTCACCTGTGGTCTCAGTGGCTCTAATACAGATAGAGTTACGGACCTTAGTGACACCAGATGGCGCTGAGAGCTCAGGAGAGTTCTATTGGGCATTGACATTGTTCTCGTTAGGATACTAGCAAAGTTAATCATCAAACCTAGCTGTAGAACTGGGAGGGGTTGGCAGATCGCGTGTAATCGCTCATTAGAAAGGAAATATTGACACGCTATAAATGTAATTCATGACCAGAAATGTTAAAGTGAATAATACAATGTAAATGGCTACGTTATAAGTAACCTTAGAATATAATGGTTTAGATTAAAGAATATATAAACATGCATTGATAACTTAATTTGCTAATCTTAAATATAATGCCCATTTAAGCCTTTATACATCTGTATAATATCAGGAGTAAGGCAATCATGGTATAATAGATAAATAATAGCCGGGAACCATGCACAGCTGGAATATTGATCCATGGACAGCTGGAATATTGATCCATGGACAACCGGAATATTGATCCATGGACAGCTGGAATATTGATCCATGGACAACCGGAATATTGATCCATGGACAGCTGGAATATTGATCCATGGACAACCGGAATATTGATCCATGGACAGCTGGAATATTGATCCATGGACAACCGGAATATTGATCCATGGGCAGCTGGAATATTGATCCATGGACAACCGGAATATTGATCCATGGACAGCTGGAATATTGATCCATGGACAACCGGAATATTGATCCATAGACAGCTGGAATATTGATCCATGGACAGCTGGAATATTGATCCATGGACAGCTGGAATATTGATCCATGGACAGCTGGAATATTGATCCATGGACAGCTGGAATATTGATCCATGGACAGCTGGAATATTGATCCATGGACAGCTGGAATATTGACCCATGGACAGCTGGAATATTGATCCATGGACAACCGGAATATTGATCCATGGACAGCTGGAATATTGATCCATGGACAACCGGAATATTGACCCATGGACAGCTGGAATATTGATCCATGGACAGCTGGAATATTGATCCTGGAATATTGATCAGTTATTGCGTGTTTCTCCATGTCAGGGAAAGCATCATAAATTATAGAGTATCATAAATTTGTGTGAAAATGTTAATCTCTTTTACAGATCAGAAGTTTATATGTTAAGATTTGATATTTATTTCATTCCAGATCATGATGCTTTTCGATGAGAAGAAAATCAACAAACAACGCATTTAAATTTTCTACTTGGAGATAGACGTTGATGTAGAGATACAAAATGAATCCTAGAAATAAGGAGGAATAAATGGCAAACATGATGGGGGAGGTTACCATGACTACCTCCAGCGCAAACTTTACAGGAGTAGTATTTGACACCGAGGAAGGTGCAGCAGCTATAATTAATATCAAGATGACACTTACACTGTCAATTATATACGCCATTATTAAGGTGATCATTGTGCTTTTGGTTCTGATTCTCAATACCTTTATTTTATATGCCACATTTAAGTCGTCTGATTTCGAGCACCCTCAGGGGGTACTGATCGTCTCCTTATCCACCGCTGATTTGCTCCAGGGTGTCACTGTGTTCCCGGCTTCAATCGTTCTCTGGTTTACAAGTGTTCTTCCCTTTGGGGAAGTGCTGTGTCGCTTCATAGCGTGTGTGTCCATTCTGGGGTCTGCTATGTCACTGTGCAGCATGTTCCTCCTGAGTGCAGACCGCTATATTGCCATCTCCTACCCCTTTGTCTACATTAACACTGCCACAGCAACCAAAGCTAAGATCATTTGTTGTATTGCTTGGGCCATTTTCAGTCTGCTTTCTATTCCAACTCTTTTCCAAGACATTCCAGTTAGTTATCGAGCAGGTTCCGATATATGTGTCACTTCAAACCCCATACAGCTCTACCTCATCATGGCTTATTTACTTTTCTTCTACATCTCAATATTTTCGATGAATTTCAAATTATTCTTTTTAGTTAAAAGTCAGTGGAATAAGATTCACATGCAACAGATGTCTTTAATTCAAGGGTTATCGACAAAAGCAGGTAATACTGAGACGGCAGACTTGGGACAAATGAACGCCACAGCTGGTGGCAGGGTTAATAGAGAGGGGAGGGTGGAAACTGATAATGAGGTCAAATGTACAGCTCATACTGGAACAAGGGATACAACAAACATGGTTAATGGTGGCACGACGAGAGCTGAGCTGGCTGAACCTGACCTGGCTGAACCTGACCTGGCTGAACCTGACCTGGCTGAACCTGACCTGGCTGAACCTGACCTGGCTGAACCTCACCTGGCTGAACCTCACCTGGCTGAACCTCACCTGGCTGAACCTCACCTGGCTGAACCTCACCTGGCTGAACCTCACCTGGATGAACCTCACCTGGCTGAACCTGACCTGGCAGGGAGTGAGAACAGGGCGGGGAGTGAGAACAGGGCGGGGAGTGAGAACAGGGCGGGGAGTGAGAACAGGGCGGGGAGTGAGAACAGGGCGGGGAGTGAGAACAGGGCGGGGAGTGAGAACAGAGTTGTTCCAGGTTTGAGTGTTGATAAGCAGACGGCGAAGAATAACGTGAATAATATGGACAGAAGTAATATAAATAACACAAATCCACATTTTAAAAAGAAATCTTTGTTCCAGTCAGTGAAATCTCTTCTGATCATGGTGGCCGTATTGTTTATTACCTGGACTCCTATTAATACTATAATGATAATTGGCTTCACTAACTTCCACCTGACTATTGACAGGCAGCGATATCTCTTGTTGCGTGACATGTGCACTTGGTTCTATCATTGCAATAGTTTCTGTAACTCATTTGTGTATATATTCTGTAGTCCTGAGTTCAGACGAGTGGCCAGGACGTTAGCCAGAGGGTGTGGATTTAATTTTCAAAATGTAAATTAACATACTGGCTAATTATGACAATAATGATATCATGGGCTGAAATGTCATCGTGTCCATGTGGTAATGTAGCACATTCAGAGAAACATTCACTCTTTGCCAAGGGCAGGTCATTGGGTCCCGATGGCAGGCTTCTATCCATCCTGATATGCCTGTATGATGGAAGAGTCATTAATAAAACAAATGTATTATGTACAATTTAAACTTTCATATTAAAACTATAAAACTATAAACCTTAATAGTGACAAAGTTAAAAACTTTAATTTATATCCCACATTTTCTAAGATGTGTTTCATCAGTGAATAGATGAGCACTGGTGTGAGGACAAGCTGTGGAAGTATTAAACACAAGGGCTGACATGAAATGATGCTTTGTCCACTTGTGCAGATATTCTGGCATATAACATTCTGGAGCTGATCAATGCTGAAACCAAAAAGGCCCCAATATTTGTATATCCATGTAGTAATCTTTATTTTATTAATTAATTAATTTATTTATTCATTTTTCAGAGTGTCATAATTTAATTTATTTATTAATATTTCAGAGTGTCATATTTTTAAGAGAGAAATAAAGCCGAAATTGACTGAAAATTAGATTTGTAGATCATTTTTTTATATAAATGTCCATGAATTTGCTCATGCCATTGAATATGTCAATGGAAAAATTATAATGATGATGAGAACTTTGCAATGTTGCCCAATGTATTTTAAATGCTATAAGCATCATAGGCTCTGCCAGCAGAAACCTGCAAATTGTGGAAAAGAATGCTCTCACAGATCAAAAAGTTCAGCCATTTTTAAGGAGAGAGTTTCAAAAAAGGAACGATCTGTGTTGCTCTCTGATCGGTATAATCACGGGCAGGTATAGTCATTTTCTGTGTGTTGTAAATTGTTTTGTTTTTCTGTGGTCAGTATGGTTTGACAGTTGACGCCACTGTGGAGTGTTCTTTCTGTAACAAGTGTGAGATACTAATTAAGGGTATTTATGGGTCTTTTCAGTAAGTGCCCCCTAGTGGCAGAGGAGTAAATTACCAAAATACTGTACTTGATGGGAATTGGTACATTTACGGTGCAAAAATACATTCCCTATTAAATTAAAAGCAATAATAACTTGAATCAAAATTTAAACACTACAATATTAGATATATGAGGCATGATTACAAGTACATTTCTTTCAAAATTGTATTTTGTCCTAATTTTTCTTGATGAGTGTTTTGATGAGAAGTGAAGAAGACAAGCAAATAAGTTCTGCAGATTGCACAACAGGAGTAGGCTTGTTTTAAGTTGTGTTTATTTCATTTCATTGGGAAGAAAATCCACAGATTTTCTCATTTTGATTTGTATAATTTGGAAATAAAAAGGAAGTTTGGCAATCACATATGTGAAGGTAGGTGAAAAAAATCATATTTTTGAAATGATCAAGTGTGTACTTTACCTCTATTTTTCTCTTAATGTTTTTGAAAAATACAAATCTGTTTCACTAGGACAACAGTAAATATTGTTAAGATCACTTTTACAATGTTGTTTGGAAATCCACTTTATTATGGTCCCACAATCTGCAGGGCCACGGGCCATGGCGCAGTTGGTTAGAGCGCCAGTTTATTAGCACCAGTTCCTCTGTTGTGATCCAAAGGTCGTGGGTTCGAACCCCGGCCGTGCCAGGATTGAACTCCTGATACAATTTCCCATATGAGCTGAGGCCCGTGCCTAAAGGGTTAACCTGTTGTCCTTGTAAATCTGTGAACAGGCGGGTTGTCATGTCAAGGACCTGCGACATGACAATTCAGTGAGGCAGCACTATATCTGCTACAAGTAGGTCTCATCACGAAATGACTGAAATAATGTTGAAAGTGATGTAAAACCCCAAACAAACAAATAAACAAAACCCACAATCTGCAAAACCTTTTCCCTTTAACATTTTGACATGACAAAATAAATTTTGAAGCAGTGACGTATTACTACGCCACTTTTTATTAGTTAAAAAGATATGAAGCTCTCAATATAATCAAAGAAATTACATTGTGATTTTCAAATAATAAATCAATAATTTCAATACAAAAATGAATACCATAAAGTGTCAGTTCATGACTTGAAAAAGGTACTCTTTTTGACAGTTGAGCATTTTTCCCGTACTTTTTTTAAAACGTTCCATTTTGGCATCAAAAGGAAGTAATTCCCTCCGAAAATCTGCCACCAGAGGACACTCACTACCAACACTCATAAATACCCTTAATGCATGCCGTGGACATGCGTTAAGGGATGGGAGAGCTCTCAATTGTGCAGGACTGATATCGCAGGGTAGCTTTATGGAATGACATCATGCCATTGTTCTGAACCCATCCAGGTGATTCTGTAATGTAACAACTTTTTGAGTCAGGGATTATTGCTCGTTATGCGATCTTAAACTGGGGCACATTCCTGTGTTAACTTTGTCATGACCCATGGCCTGGTGCCTTCAGTCTAGATACCATAGCCATCTTGTGTGCTTTGACCCACAATACTGGAGCGAAAGGGTAAAGCAATGGTGTCTATCTTCAGTCTACCCTTAAAAGCATTGACTGAAGCATTACTCTAATATCAGTAGGTAGGGAATTCCACAATTTCGGAGTGATAGCAAAAAGTCCCCATCTGTTTTCAGGCGAGTCTTTGGATTCATCAGGTATGTATCATTATTGGACCTACTAAGGGCCTTCTCGCACTGTCTCACCTTGGAATACTTGATAAAGAATGGAGTTGTGACTTGTAGCTTGTGTGTATTATTTCATAGCTTGGAGTAATTATGAATGGAGGCTCAACAGCGCAAGATCAAAGAGGACGTCATAGTTGCGGCCATGGACATTGTTGTGATGACGCCATATAGGTGCAAGATATGAAAGTTTTAACGTAATATTTTTCAAGAACTATTTTAAGCTATCAAAACTACAATTTAGAGCTACACATATCGCGAATGAAATGTTTGTTTATTTATGCAGATTATGGAAATATAAATGTTATTTCTCTGCTAAAAGTAAAGTCGATTTTATGAAGAGATTTTCAGATTCATATCATATTCATGAAAATGAGTTAAAATTTGAGTTTTCCTCTCAGATTATCAGGAAATCACATACTTTATTATCATTTTTGTCTTTCCAGTTTATTTTTAATTATTTATATTGGCAGATACACCATGATGTTCGGTAAAATAAAATACTATCAGAAAATGCTATATATATCCCTGCCAATATATGCGCCGTCAGAAATAAATTGATTTATAAAATTTTATGTTATCATTTAAAATCAACAAAAATAACAATAAAAAATGCAACAGGAATTTTTTTAATGCTATATCATAAACAAAATTTTGTTTTAAACGTTTTTACAACATAACATCAATAGTGAGACATTTTTTAAAAACATATATAAAAAATAAAAGGTTTGGAATATGTATTTTTCTTTTTTTTCAAAATATTTATTACTGAAGCAATTAAAACAGAAATGAACAGATTTATTTGAAGTAATTTTGAGTGGATAGTATTGTAAGCCTGAAAAGAGCAACTATATTGATTTTTTTCTTTAAAAAAAAGAAACAAAATGTGGTATAAAACTTCAATAAAACATTGACCAACTGAGAAGTTGAAGCAACTGAGAAATATGACACAGACAATGAAATATCCGGATATGATGTGGATGTTATTAAAACAGATGTGCAGGAGGAAGCAAAGAGGAATGCAACAGAAATGATATCTGACACTGTCCAAGAATGCAACAGAAATGATATCTTACACTATCCCCTCCAATTCTGGAGATGACGAGGATCATATATCAAAAAAGATGCATTCAATACAATTCAACAGAATGAATTTGTTGATGTAAATTTGAGGAAGACCATAGATTTGAACCAATATATAATGAGTCTAAGGCCACTATATCCATGACGGATGCCTTTATGATTCATTCTGGAGATGATGAAGAACATATAGTGAATGAAAAAAACAGTTACCATTATTATAAGTAAACACGAAGACACAAAGAGTGACTTTATACAAGGGATTGAAAAAGTTGTAATGATGATCATAATAATGATCAATCTACACTAAAAATGAATCACAGTGTAGAGCACATCACAGACACGCCATCACTCCAGGGAAGACCCACATATGTAGAGGGGCAACTATCACCCGTGTTATACAGTACTTTGGCACGGGTATCTATACCTATTCTAATTACAATATGTTTCAGTGTGATTCGTTTTAAGAATGGATCTTGTGACTGTTGTTCTTGCATTAAAATAAAAGCATAGAATGAAAAAACCGTATGTGGAGGATGTCTGTAAAACACATAAAGTAGAAACAAACTATTTGGTTATTTTGAGACATCAATCAGAAGTGTTCAACGGTGCAATATAAGCAAATTTTACAAACCTATAAATTATGCGATGAGATATGCTTTTTCCATGACAAAAATGATTCACCGTTCAGGCAGTAGAGGACATCCACTGCACATCAAAGGACAGGTGTGACTAACTGAACGTGGGCCAAATCATAAATATGTACTATTAGTTCCTACAAGATAAGCTAGATGTTCAATCAAAGTCAGTTATCCTAAACAGAAAACCTTTCCTGATATGATTAAATCCTGCAATGACTTTAATACTGTACTGAAGAAGTCATTTTGACAGCCCACTTCAAAAATTGTTTCAACTCTCAATTTTGAGCGTCAAATAATGATTAAAGAAAAGTTATGGATATGGAACCTACACTAATTGTCATAACAGTACTGGTTGTGAAATTATTCCTTTGATATCATGTTTTCTGAGCCAAAAGCCAGAGGAATTACATACATTTCATTGAGTGGAGTCCATCTTGAATTTACAAGTTCTTTCAATTTGCAATGCATGTTGGACTTGGTCAGAGACCGAATGTCGTTGGTGGTATATTTCACATCTGACTATAGAAAGTCAAAAAACTCAAACATAAACATGGTTATTCTATGTGTTTTTTGGGTTTTTTTTGTAAAATTATCTGACATGTTGGGAAAAATTAAATATCCCCTAAATTTAATGTCAAAATCCAAAAATCTTAAAATAAATTATGACCCACTTTACATGATTTATTTTCTTATTATGGAAAGTACATGTACAATTAGCGCATTGCCTTTTTAGATTTTTATTTTGGATTTAAATGTTGCTGCTTTAGGTCATGAAATAATGCATGCTAACACAACTGACATCTGAAGATCCAATGAAGAAAAGAATTGTCATTGAAAACAGAAATACGCTGAAGCTCTTCATTTATGATGAAATGTAATAATGTTTAAAACGTTTTTATTAACAGATAAAATTATACATAACAAAATTTCAGGGTCTTTACATTAAATCACCAGTATAGTAAAAAGTAAAAAAAACATATTTACAATTGATATAAACATTTAGAATACTCTTCGCAGAACAATTTTGTTGCTTTTTTCCTTCGTATTAGGGAACCACAATGTTAAACTGTATAATCCAAATATGCCCAGCAAAACATGGCAGAAAGTTTTTCATGTGTCTAATAGTGTTTTAATATATAACTTTATATATACTTCATTTATTGAAACATTGCAGTGACCATGTACGCACACAGATATATTGATATTTAAAAATGGATATAAACAACTTGAATTAATTTATTTACTTTGGGTAAATATATTTCCAAAATGTCTGATGTAAATAGTCAACATAGATGATATTCCGATAATCCTCCAGAGGTTTAATTGAGAATATTCTTTGAATATTAGGATTATCCAAAAACAAACTAGAGATGTAATCCCAAGATCAAGACGATCTTCATTTGTATAGTAAAATGCTTAGTAATTGTTCGTCGGGTCATTTAAAGTTCATTGCCGACCATGACATCTTCTCACACCAACGAAATCCATCCACAGTGTATGTTGTTTTGTTTAAAGGAGACGGAACATAGCCAGCAGAGCAGGAATGAGTGTCGTAAGGACCGAGGCAACCACAGCAGAAGCATCACAAGTAGCTTGTATTAATTTTTTGTTAAAAGCAGTGAGGGCTGGTGTCTGCACATTAGAACAGCTACTGAACTTTTCAAAACATGCTAATAAATCTGTCAATGCCTCTTCACATTTATCTTCGTAAACCTTTATTCTAGTTATTGCACTTCCTGCACAGGCACCATAGCCCCTTGCATCACAAGCTAAGCCAACAGTTGTACAGGTGATGATCACCAATGCAAAAATGCTAACTCGAATTCCTTGACTCATTTTGTTCATTAGATACTCAAAGATGAATTGCTATTTACCTCACCTTTATTTCAGGTGTTGTATTTCATTTGCGTCTTCTCTCAGGAATGATAATTGAAAGAATGGCTAGTTGTCACAATATGCAGAAATATCACATAAAATGTTGCAGATAAATATCATTCTTGGAAAATTCAAATATATTAAATTTTGATGAGTTCATTAACTGTCCTGAGCTTAGCAACCATGATAATTGACAAACAGCAACTTTGTTGCACACATTCAATCTAAATATCCCATATTGCAGCAAAAACTGCAGTTCATATTGCAGTTTTTGCTTAACCCCAATATGTTTCTATATATATCAAAATGTTTATTTCTCATCTTCAGTTTGGTAAGTGTAAGAATGATAGAAATATTATTTATCTTGTACAACAGATTTTGAAATGACTTTAAATTGATTTAAAATTGGGCAAACATGTGCACAAAGCCCTTGAAATGTAGACACGTACAATAACATTAAAGAAGTTTCAGTTTATGTTCTTCAATAATTGGTTAACTTCAGGCTTTGTACTTACTTAAAAGTCACATGACAAGAAAATTGTGAAAATGTTTAAATTGTGCTATCATATGTTACAATATATGGACATTGCATTTCAACATGTTTTACACATTTTTATAAAGGTGCAGAATTATAGTGGATCAAAGTGATTTGCTGGACTTGCCCCTTTTTATGTGGGTCAAATCAGGGCTGCTGAAATTTTGCCAGAAGTGACGCATGTTCGCCCTTCATGTTCATAACAAATCATTCCAAGCCAGAAGAAGTTTTGAGGGATGGCAATTTATAAAATTTAATAATAACAAGAGTGTTGATAACATCTTTGAACCAACCACTGGTGGCCGAATGTGGATTGTAGGTCAGATCATGTTTCACATCATAGTCACTTGGATTCTGCCTGTAGTGATGGGGAGGAGAAGAATACAGCCAGCCTCCCAGTTGAGTTTGACATCTGCCTATTGAGATTATTAAGATCTTACAAGGGACTGAACTATTCTTTATCATAACATAATGGTCAAAGTCATTTCCTTGTTGCGAAAGAAATGTTGAAATCTCAAATTAACAGAATTTTTATTTTTATTCAAAATTCCTTTGTCTGTTTGTATATAAATAATTATATATGATTTTGTTGGGGCCTCAATGACTCGCAATGACAGACATTGATAAAATACCAAGCTAAACATTTCAAATGTCCATTGAAATACAACTGCAATGCCTAAATAATATATAACCAGACCTCAAAATTCAAAAGTCAAAATAATTTCCAGGATGAAACAGATTTAACATGTGTCAAATGCTTTAAAAACATTTTTTTTAATTAGGCCATATGAAGTTTAGCTCAACATTGCTGAATATGAATAATATTCAACCAATTGATATTGCTACTGGTCATTGGTTAATAAATAAATACTTAAATTTTCAGTGTCAAAAATATGGAAATATCAACTAAAAATAATTCATAGATATTTTAAAAGTGTCATCTCAATGTTCCATTTAAAATTTTAAAACCCTTAAACTTCATGCCAAAAGTGTTTAGGGCTAGCTAATAAGTGTCTTGAAGGTGGTAAGAGTAGAGCAGGCTGTATTTCAGACACAAAACTCAGTAATGTCATGTTTGTTTATTTTCTTCAATTAAAGTAGGGATTTGGGGATGGGAAGCTGTTGTAAATGCAGGTCTCTATTTTAGAGCCTTAAGTTTTGCCATTTATCATATTCTCAATGGATGTTTGTGTAGAAGTAAGGACATCAGCTGTTAAACATCTAAGGATAATGAATGGTTGCTTAGATGCACATCAACCACTAAGGTTATTCAGTGCCTAAAAGTGGTTAAGACATAAACGTTTATAAAATCAATATATGTACTAAATATTCTTAACAACGCAAAACATCAACAAAATCCTTTCAATATATCAGTTATAGACATAACAAATTTGTATAAATAAATTCAATTTAAAAGACTTTAAATACCATCTGATGTTTCGCGGTTCTTGATAAATAGGCCAATGACCTAAGTAAACAAGAGCTCCACACTTAAAATTGGTTATAAAGTCCTATTTGGTTTAAAAACAATACTATCACAGAGGTATCTACAGTAACCAATAACGAATGTAAATCTTGCACATTAAAATATTGAGTCCTAATTATATGAAAATCGATACATTCAATTAAAACATGTTTGATAGTCAAAGCCCTTTGACATCCAATACACTGAGGCTGATCTTCGCCTTTAAGAAGATAGCAGTGAGTCAAATGACTATGTCCAATTCTTATACGCGATGAAACAGACTCTTCTCTTCGGTTAATTCTAATAGCACCTTTGGTTTTACCTAAAACAGGCTTAATTTTGTTTAGTTTATTAAAAATAGCTTCTAACCAGCACAATCGCCATTTAGAACGTAAAAAAATAGTAATATATTTCTTAAACTCTGTATAAGGTATAAGCATATCTATTGGGTGCTTATCCAATGCTGCTTTGGCAGCTTGGTCAGCAGCCTCATTTCCAAGGATTCCAATATGACTGGGAATCCAATAAAAACGAATCTCTTTATTTTCCTCAGTACAAAGTCTATGATGGCGCTCAAGGATTTTGTAAATAAAAGGATTTTTCCAATCCTTTGCTTTCAATGCTTGTAAACAAGACAAAGAATCAGAAAAAATTAAAAATGTCCGATGTGGAGAAGTCTCCACATGATCTAAAGCTAGGTATAAAGCATGAAGTTCTGCAGAATAAATAGATGATTTATGTGGCAGACGTTCTGAATAAATATGATTGCCCTTAACAGCAGCTGCAGCAGCCTTGTCATTATCAAATGATCCATCAGTGTAAATACACTGATATCCAGAGAAAACAGATGTTATTTCTTTGTATCTATTTATTATAAGGAGTATTTCTTTAATTCTGACATGGCTACATTAATATTTAAAGTTTCATAGGTCCATTAATATTTAAAGTTTCATAGGTCCATGGAGGTGTTTCTGGATATTGAAATTTAGCTACTGTATACCGAGAAAAATTCGCGCCTAGTTATTTTCGCGCCATCGCCGACTAAGACAGGTTCGCGCTGTTTTATTTTCGCGAATTTTGGATTTCTAGTACATAATATTATCACTAATTACGCTTTGCAGGTCGAGAACAGAACAAAACAAAAAATTTCGAAACACTTTGTTTTGACTTTGTTCTCACTGATTCCAATTATCAGCGTTCACAGTTTTGCAATTCGTCTTTGTTTCCACTGCTTTGAGTCGTGTCTTCCCTTTTTGGCAGAAATGCTTTCACACGTGGATCGATCTTAATTGCGTTTTAAATGATAAATAAAGGTATATACATAATATTATCACAAATTACACTTTGCAGGTCGAGAACAGAACAAAACCATCCATTATTGCGCAATATATTAACTATCGTTTTCGCGCTAAAAACAAGAGCCTCTTCCCGTCACTTCCGCCTTTCAAAATTGCGACCACGTGTTGCGTTGAGTCGTGTCTTCCCTTCTTGACAGAAATGCCTTCACACGTGGATCGATTTTAATTGCGTTTTAAATGATAAATAAAGGTATTTACCCAATATTATCACAAATTATGCTTCGCAGGTCGAGAATTTATCCATGAAGTAAAACTTAAATATCATGTACGTGACATCGCGTCCGCAACATGAGGAGAAGCCAGGGATCCATCATTGGGCAATATATTAATATTTCAATGCGTGTTGATAGACTCCAATTGTTTTCGCGCCAAAAATAAGAGCTTGTCCCCGTCACTCTCGCTTTTTAACATGACGACCTCATATTGCGTAAT
Source organism: Amphiduros pacificus (assembly GCA_949316495.1). Classification (NCBI taxonomy): domain Eukaryota; kingdom Metazoa; phylum Annelida; class Polychaeta; order Phyllodocida; family Hesionidae; genus Amphiduros; species Amphiduros pacificus. The sequence goes on along the minus strand of OX439001.1, from coordinate 1,029,053 downwards.
GCATCTTCAATTTCGCGTCCATTTAATTTTGCGAATGACGTCCTGGCGCGAAATAACGCGAAAATAAAAAGGTCGCGAAAATTTGTCTGTATACAGTATTTTATTTGGATTTATATCTAAAGATTGTAAAGATTCTTTGATGCGAATGCCAAAAGTTTGTATGGTATTAGGTTTACTTTCAAAAAGGTCAACATAATTTGGATGAAATATAGTATCATGGGCAGGATTGTCTGGACAAGCTGCAATCAATTTTCGCAGCATACTGAAGGGTAAGCTTTTCTTTTCCTAAATCAAGAGGCAGCTCATCTGCCTCAATTGCCAAGCTATCTGCAGGCGATGTACGAAATGCACCAAGGCAAAGTCGTAAACCTTGATTTTGTATAGGATCAAGCATTTTAATATAAGATGGACGTGCTGATCCATATACCATACACTCATAATCAAGCTTAGAACGTACCAATGCTCTGTACAATTGTAATAAAATATTACAGTCCCCTCCCCAATCATTATGGGCAAGAACCCGTAATAAATCTAATGCCTTCTGGCATTTCTTCTTAACATATTTAATGTGGGGAATAAAAGATAATTTTCTGTCAAGAATAAGTCCAAGAAACTTGGTTTCTTCGACAACAGGTATCCGATTTTGGACTTTGCATACACATAGTTTTCTTTAAGGAAAATTTAAATCTGTTAGGATCAGCCCATTCTTGTAATCTATTTAAGTGTTGTTGGAGCTGTCATTCTATTGTATACATGCTTGTGGACCTGTAGCTTAAGTTGAAATCATCAACAAAAAGTGAGCAATCTGCTCCAGGCCTCATACAATCAACAATGCTGTTAATTTTAATAATAAAAAGGGTGACTGATAATATACTTCCCTGTGGAACACTCATTTCCTGATCAAAAGCATCAGAAAGTGATGAACCAACTCGGACCCTGAATTGTCTATCTGACAAAAAAATTTGAATAAATAGGGGTAAATGACCCCTTAATCCCATATCATATAAATCGCTCATTATTCCAAATTTCCATGTAGTATTGTACGCTTTCTAAATCAAAGAAAATGCTAACCATATGCTCACCTTTTAAAAAACCCTCTCTTATAAATGTCTCTAAACGTACCAGGTGGTCAATGGTACTTCAAGTTTTTCTAACAGAAATATAAGCTGCAGTTTCTAAAAACCAAACTAAATGCTCGTTAATCATTCGTTCTATTGTCTTACAAATACAACTTGTTAAAGCAATGGGTCGATAATTATTTGAATCTGATGAGTCTTTGCCAGGTTTGGGAATGGGAATGACAGTGGCTTCCCTCCATGAAGGAGGAAAATCACCACTTTCCCAAATTTTATTAAAAATATCTAAAAGATGCCAAAGTGATTGGTCAGGGAGGTGTTTAAGGATTTGGTAGTGAATTTGATCAGGTCCAGGAGCAGTATCATGAGATTTATCCAAAGCAAGTTTCAAATCTTCTATTGTAAATGATTTATTATATTCTTCCAAGTTATGGGATATAAAATTGAGTTGGTTTCTTTCTTTTCTATTTTTTATTTGTTGAAATTTGGCAGAATAATTATTGGATGAGGAATTCTTGAAATTGTTTGACCTATTGTGTTACCTATTTCTGTGGGATTTGTAATTAATTGGCCATTATGATTAAGATGTTTGATCCTTGCTCCACCTCCCTTCCCAGTAATTTTACGCACCATATCCCAGCATTTTTTAATTGGTGAACGTGTATTTAATTAGAAACGTAATCTTTCCAACTGTTTCTTTTGCTAATTTTAATAATATAACAGGCTTTAGCTCTTTTTATACGAAATTGGTGCAAATTATATTGAGTTGGCTGTCGCTTAAATTTTTTAAAGCTTTTTTCCGCTCCTTGACAGCTTTTTTGCACTCGTCATTAAACCAGGGTTTTTCTTTAATTTGGGAATTTGACTTTGATTTGGGAATACACCCATCAGCAATATCATACAAAGTGTCTGTAAAAACTTGAAGAGGATCATCTACATTGTTTAAAAGTTCTGGAGTTATTCTATTAAAACAGGCTGTTTGAAATTTTTGCCCAATCGGCTTTATGAAACTTCCACTTGGGGATTCGTTCGTCTGGTGGAGGAAAATGGTTATTTAGAATAATGGGGTAATGATCACTACCCCATTGATCTTCCTCTACTTCCCAGAAATAATCTAAAAATAAATTTGGAGTGCACATGGAGAGATCTATTGATGTTAAAGAGCCTGTAGCAGGGTGTAAATATGTCGGAGAATCGTCATTCCAAAGGTACAAACTATTATTATTTAAAAAATCTTCTATTATACGTCCTTTGGCATCAGTATTTCTGCCACCCCAAAGATAGTTGTGTACATTAAAGTCACCAATCAACATATATGGCTGTGGCAGCTGGGTTACCAAATTATTTAAATCTGTAATATTAACTGGCTCAATAGGTGGTAGATATATTGAACATATAGTTAATGTATTGTGCAGGGTAACCCTGACTGCAGAAGCTTGTAAATTAGTATTTAAATTTATTTTACTCTGGGCTATACAGGATTTAACAAAAATAGAAACTCTGCCATGTGCTCTCTCCATTGCATCTATTGAACCAACTTTATTATAAGGTACATATCCCTTAAATATCGTTGACTTATCTTTAAAATTAGTTTCCTGTAAACAAATAACAGATGCATTATATTTTTGGGCTAATAACTCCAGTTCTGGCCTATTTGCCTCAAATCCTCTACAATTCCATTGTATGATATTGCAGATAGCCAGATTAAGAATAATGAGAAAAAATATATGATCTAACATAATCACTTGTTAATTTTACGATTATGCTTCGAGTGCACAGGTGTAAAAAACATATCCGGAGGATCACCTGTGCCCATCCTTTCTAAGGATTTAGTTCTATTTATTTTACTTTTAACTTGTTCTTTGATTTTTTTTTTGTCTGATTTATGTACTGGTCTATTACTATTGATACTTTTATTATTGGATGATGTAGAAGGAGTTTGTGAAGAGGGTTTAGTGGATGTTGTTGTTGGTTGAGTCTCTTCTGGGATAGTGGGTGTCTGAGTAGATGTTGCTGAAGATTTAGAAGATTTTGTAAAAAAAGGAATAAATTTGTCAGTGATTGGCCATGTAATTTCGGTCTGAATTGCTATTGATTTTGTTTCTTTAGGTTTTACAGAGCTGGCATAAGATGTCTTTGTTGTGTTCAAACTTTCTACTTGCTTCCGTGCCTCTGGAAAAGATATATTTTCAGTTCCTTCTCTTTTAAAAAGGAAGGACAATTCCGCGAATACGATGGATGATTTCCTTGGCAATTGACACATTTTATCATATTTGAAGAATAATCATCTCCACTGTGCTGAGCTGTACATTTTGGACATGTTACATCACCTTTACATAGATCAGATCCATGTCCATACCTCTGACACTTGAAGCAGTGCAGAGGGTTTGGAATAAATACATCAACTCTAACGTTCAAATATCCAACTTTAATAGATGTTGGGAGCTGCGCTGCTTCAAATGTCAGAATAAACGTATTGATAGGAATTTTGACACCATCCTTTTTTATAAATATCCGCTTACATTGCACAACATCCTGGTCTTTGAGCTCATCCACTATCTCCTCCTCAGAAACTCCCCCTAAATCTGGGCATCTGATTACTCCTTTTTTATTGTTGAGAGTTTTGTGAGCCGTTATAATAACAGGAACTGTGGCCAACATTCGGCATCGTAGTAGATTGTCCACATGGCTTTTCCACTCAACCTCAATCAATAATTCATTTCCCATCTTTTTAACAGTTCTTGGTACCCCGGCAATGCCTTGTATCCCCTTTGCAATTGCAAGGGGGACATTTTTGCCAGGGTATGTTCAGCGTCAGAACTGTCTGCTATTAAAAATCTAGGCCATCTATTCTCACTCACGTTCAAATCATTGTCCGAGTCCGTTTCTGTATCTGCCCTTTGTCTTTTTTGTTTGTTTAAAGCCATGTGTGTTTTGTTAATTATTCATTGCCCTAAGCCTTACTCTGACTCCTATTTTGGCCACGGGCCGTGGCGCAGTTGGTTAGAGCGCCAGCGTATTAGCACCAGTTCCTCTGTGGTGATCCAAAGGTCGTGGGTTCGAACCCCGGCCATGCCGAGATTGAACTCATGATACAATTTCCCACATGAGCTGAGGCCCGTGCCTAAAGGGTTAACCCGTTGTCCTTGTAAATCTGTGACTGGGTGGGCTGTCATGTCAAGGACCTGCGACATGACAATTCAGTGAGGCAGCACTATATCTGCTACAAGTAGGTCTCATCACGAAATGACTGAAATAATGTTGAAAGTGATGTAAAGCCCCAAACAAACAAACAAACAAACAAACTCCTATTTTAATAATAAGGAGTTATAGATACGGGGCAGAGCCATCAGCACACCTATAAAACAAATATTTAGTACTTGGCAATGTAAGTAGAGGGCGGGAGGTGGTAGGTTCAGCATCTGTGAGGCCAATATTTAGTACTTGGTTATGCAAGTAAAGGGCGGGAGGTGGTCGTTTCAGCATCTGTGAGGCTAATATTTAGTACTTGGTATTGTAAGTAGAGGGTGTGAGGTGGTATGTTCAGCATCTGTGAGGCCAATATTTAGTACTTGGTAATGGAAGTAGAGGGCGGGAGGTGGTAGGTTCAGCATCTGTGAGGCCAATACTTGGTACTTGGTAATGTAAGTAGAGGGCGGGAGGTGCTAGTGGTTCAGCTCTGATTCCTTCCAGTGTTTGTTTCAGGCTGGTAAAATTGGCTTTAAAGTCGACCTTAAATGGGTGTTGGTTTGAGAGTATCTCAAAATTAATCTTGTCTTTTGCACATATACAAAATATTTTTTGCATAAACAAATTTTGTTGACAATTTAACCTAAAGCATATAACTGGCCTATGACAGTTTTCTTGCTGAGGTCAAGTTGAAAAGAAATAAAAATTAATATTGGAAGACTTTGTATCATCAATTAAATGTTAGTATTAAATGAAATGTTTTATTTTTCTACTTGTAGGACCCCCACCCTTCTAAGCAGTGCAGAAAATCATGTGACAAATTGACATTTGCAAGTTACCAAATGTGTTGGATTTATACAGACCGGCCCCACTAGCACAGTTGGTAGGGTGTAGGATCTGTGCCTTTAATGGTTTAATAAGTGGAGGATGGGAGGTGGTGGGTTCGACTCCCACTGCCGGCAGTGTTACTTTCACACTGGTTAAAAGGCTCGAAAGTCGACCTGATATGGCCATAGTTGCTGAAAGGGTCGTAAAAACACCATTTTTTTGGATTTATACAAGAGAAATATGAGCGTTGAATATATTATGTGAATCAGTCTTGAGTTTCTGCTAGTGCAAACCTATTTCTGCCAGAATGCACAATGTAAACTAGCATAAACCTGTGTCACAAAGTCGCAAACCAATAGGTGATGATACAAATCATAGAGCGTTGTCTCCGAAAGTCACAGGTTTGTGTTGGTGATGTATGTAGCTGGAGAATTGAGGAAACATATTACATGAAACTCACAACTCTGAAAATGATTTTAATGCATACCTAGATTAAAAATTGGTATGGAAATGCAAAACGTTTTTTAGTTAACAGTTTGAGAATACCACTTTGTATTGTTTAAATGGAAGTATGAAAGGTCTTGTGTACAAGGAGTGTTGACGTCTTCTGTGAGCATGTTATCTTATCAAATGTAACATGCTCAGTTCATTATCATATCAACGTCATGGCAACTCAGCAGTTTTACTGTATCTCATGTGTAACTCATCTGATTTCATTCCAAATAAATAATTTTTATACAAAAAAGGTGCTTTGTTTTTATTATGTCTAAATATCATATGGTGATAGATGAATCATCGCTAATCAACCCACAGTTAATTTCGATTAAGGTTGGGTTAAGATTGTGGTTAAGGTAGATCCCCTTTTACAAAACATTTTATTAGGTTAATTATCCTATGATATATACATAGCGTGGCAAATATCTGGGGCTAAATTATCACTTTATCACCATCACCATAAAATTAATAAATATTCCAATGACCATTATTAATCATCCATTATCAATGATCCTTTTTAGCTATGCCCGATTACCTGATTGTAGATTGTCTTACAAGTTAATCAAATTAATTTCAAGTTAATCTCTGAAACTACAGAGTGGAGTTTTTAGCTAAATGGGCTCTGCCAAGGGGTAGTGAACATTAACATGAAAAAGTGAAACTAAAAATATGTGCTTATTTTAAATTGTACCTTATAAATTAAAAACTGTAGTTTCTGAAACTTTTATTTTCCTCTCTACCCTTATTGGTTGCGAAATAATCACAATTTGTTTAAAACCCTATTTTGTTGATTCTTTTTGCTGTCTGTTGTCATTTTTCTATCAATTTAGAAAATATGGTGTATCTTATTTGAAATCACATGCAAAGTAGTGGAAATGGGACTTTAATAAAGTTGAGATGCTATGTTATCATGATTTGAAGTCAAATTCTTGGCACACAAGTCTAAAGATGTTTTTTTATGGGGAAAATATGAATTTGCCCCCCATTACAAAAAATATTGATTTTTTTACCTCATGCCAAATTGCATGTCAAAAGGAATGTGAAACTTTCTAGAAGTAAGGTGCTTATAATGAAGTATCATAACCTTCAGTATGCTTTATGAATCTCATTTAAATTTTGGTTGATTTTACATGAAGAAAACCTGTCCCTCCGACTAGTAACGGAGGGACAAATGTTCAGGTGCATACAAGTTGTTATTTTTTCAGTTATTTGCCAGAAATGTTATTTCTTGAAGTGGGGTTTATGTCGAATGGAAATGGACAAAACAATTGATTTGATTAAACATGTATTTGTTTGTCACCTGGGAGACAATAGACACACCATGTTTATACTCATTCATCAATAAACATGGTCATTACCCTGTCTGCAAAGTCATGTAGTATAAACACTGGATTTCAATAATGTCTGTGTTTTGGGCAGAAAATTCATATTTGTTTGCATTGGTACTTTAATCAGAGGAAGAAAGTCACCAGGTGGTCTGTTACCACCTGCACTGGGTACACTAGCTGTCCCATCAGAGACAGCCCAATTGCTGTTTGAAAGGTGTGATTCCTTGTGAAACTATGTAGCCATTTGATCTTGTCAAAGTGTCCAATTTACCTGACAAATCCATTCTTAAGGATGATTGAGTGTTTCTAGCTTACAGTTAGGACAACACAAGGCTAAGAACATGGTAATGGAATGAGTTGTGTGTGTCATCCTTAGGGTACCTGGTCAAAATAACCACAATACGAAGTTGAGTGCCCGTGCATTTCATTTGATATATCTTCTAATCTAAAACCTGAACATAGCTGCCAATATTAATCTTGATCAGCTAATCTTTGCCATAGCTATACCTCATGCCCGTTATATATTTCTGTGAATATTCTCACTTTTCACTCAGGCCTCAACATTAGCACAACCTTTAATGTTTGGCGGCCATTTTCAGTCTTCCAAAACGTAAATAGTATGCATTTCTAAGCATTGTTAAACTCATATCTTCTCCAACTTGCGTAAAATTTACACTTTTGGATAATTTTCTAAGGAATGACATCAAATCCCTAACTGGCACAAATTCATCATGGGAACACTTATCCTCTAATGACATGGTGAATTACTGTGACAAGGAACTCACATCACTCATGGATAAACATGCTCCTATCAAGTATGTCAAGGTCACTCAGCACAAACCTGTACCTTGGATGAGTGACCAATTAAAGCTGGAAAGTGCTCAAAAGAGGAGGCTTGAGAGAAAAATGAACAAGACTGATTCTCAAATTGATAAAGAACTATACAACTTTCAGAGAAATAAATACAATTCCACACTGAAATCTTCTCAATCTGGATATTTTCCAACCTGGTCGAGGAAAACAAGCATTACCATAAAAAGCTTTTTAGGGTCATAGACACAATCATGCACAAGAAAAAGGACATACCAATGCCCCCAACTGACTGTGAGGTCACTCAAGCTGAGAAGTTCAACGCAATCTTTCTTGAAAAAATAGAAAGAATTCGCCTGGACATTGACAAGTCTCTACCCTGCCAAACTTCGCCATCAGATGACACTGTGAACAATAGGATGGCACCAGGTTGTAAAGTCCAGGACTTTAGTGTTAATTAATCTAGGAATTAGTGAGGAATTTATTTACTTATTTACTAATTAACAGATATCTTTAATGATTATATTTTATTTTATCTCCGAATATTTGACCGTGAGAAATGGACTTGTTGGTGAGAAATGGACTTGTTGGTATTTGGCATGGAACTTGGAAACCCATCATAGAAGGGTAGCATGTGGAATTGTTTGGACGTGTTTAGTATACATGTCCCTAGAGGATCACTGGGGTGTCAGTGATTAAGTGGATTGTACTCACTTGAGGTTGGTATCTCTCTTAAGGTCAGAAATAACTAATGATAAACAAGTACTGTTAGATTAATGGGGTTGTAAAGTGAGAGTGTGGGAGTCTCAACGAAGAGAGAGTAGACAAATAGTGTTTAGTTGACAAATTGTGTTTACTGTGGAAAAGCACCACACCCGCATACATGTGTAGTGTTAAACTGAATGTATATATGTTGCTTGGTTGGCCAATAAAGTGAGTTCCTGAGTAGTATCCAGTCAACCAACATCTTTGTGTCTTTACTTGCGAGCAGGGAGAACTTGGGAAGTTCTCACTTTATAAAATCACCCAGGGTGGGAATTTTATAAGGTACATCAAGGCTTGGGAGGTTCACACCCCTAACCATAGATGATGTGTGAAAATTAGTTAAGAGGTCTGCAAAGAAGTCATGTGAGCTGGATCCTATCCCGACCTGGCTCCTACTTGACCTCTTAGATGACCTCTTACCAATAATTACTTCCATCATAAATAAATCACTGATGGAATCAGCATAACCTGATAATATGAAACTTGCCATAATAACACCCCTGCTGAAGAAACTTGGCCTAGAACTGGTTGAAAAAAACTATAGACCTGTTTCCAACCTGATTTATATTTTCTAAACTAACTGAGAGTGCAGTAGCAGACCAATTGGTCCCTCATCTGGTAAGGAATGGCCTTACGGACAAGTTTCAATCAGTCTACAAAGAATATCACAGCACTGAAATTGCTTTGTTAAAGGTGCAAAATGATATCTTGCGTGATCTAGACAATAAGAAGTCAATTATCCTGTTGTTACTCGACCTGTCTGCTGCCTTTGACACCATTGACCACCAAATCCTTTTTGATAGACTGGAGGCTAGATGTAATGTTAAAGGTCCTCTCCTGGATTCGGTAATATCTAAGCAACAGGAAACAGTGTGTGAAGGTGGGAACTCACAGGTCCTGCCTCAAGTCCATAAAATATAGGGTCCCACAGGGCTCAGTCCTGGGACCAATACCTTTCTCCATCTATATGACATCCCTATCTGATATCTTGGCCAAATATGGTCTGAGCTATCATATTTATGCAGATAATACTTAGATCTACATGCCTATGGACCACACTTCCCTCCACCAAGTTGATATTAGCAGACACAAACTGGAAGAGTGTGTCAGTGAGGTCAGAGACTTCCTTATATCAAACAAGATAAAGAAAAATGATGGAAAGACAGAAATGCTTATATGTACTGACAGGTACAATACTGCCACCATGAGCAGTATCCCCGATACAATTAGGGTCGGGGACTCTGATATTGCTCCTAGTGAGTCAGTGGTTGACCTTGACATAACCTTTGACTCTAATATGGATATGAAAGCCCAGATCAGAAAAATGTGCAAGAAAGGCTATTACTGTTAACTAGTGAGGGGAGCCTCACAAGATATGGGGAAACTCGCTGGCTAATTGAGCTGGCCAATACGCCAACTGCCTATCTCGGGTGATCAAGGAGAACTGCAGACATAGTAGATACAGTAGTCATCCTTTATTCCGGGGTATAAAGTATACATATATATATATATATTGAATACATAGAGATTAAAAATGTGAGCTGGCGTCCTGCTGAGAACACTTGCTTGAGATTAATACTCAGGTTAGTGGGGTGTGTGGTCACTTTCCAATGTCTTGAAATAGTGGGAAAATCACCACATATACCGCTGAGCATTATTACTACACATATTGCTCAATTCAAATTGACAATCATGTATAATATACGCATATAAAGCCTGACATAGGCTTGTTAATGAACGATGTGAATCTGAAATTTCCATTCATCTTCAAGAAAGGCAGGTGGGAGTTTACAATGCAAAATAATCCCCATTATCCGCTGCTTTCTCACACCTATCCCGTAATTTATTCACAAACAAGCTGAAAATATGTGGAGCAGAATGCGAGAATGGAGAACATTTTGTTTAATAAGACTTAAATGAGCCTTTCCAGATACAACTGACAGATTGAGGAGCAATAGGCAAATATACATGAGGTAACATAAGTGCCATCTATAATCCGTACTGTTAATCCTAATAGTAATTTTGGACCATTGAAGCAAATTTATGAAAATTTGAGTTTTGTAATTTTGAATGATGCTTTAATTATACAAAATGGGAAAGCAAAACCCGAAGAGGCCACTTATCCATAAACCTTAATAAATAGAATAAAGCATGAATTTCTCAAAGGATAAGAATTTTATTAAATGATACTGCTTTAATGTCAATTAAATCATGATATTCTTGCATGGGGACACTCCTGCAAAATAATGGAGACATACATGTACATGTAAGATAGAAGGCTGTCAGAAACATTTCTTTAAGTAAGTACAAGGCCTGAAGTTAACCAATTCTTGAAGAACGGAAACTGAAACTTCTTAAATTTTATTGTACATGTCTACATTTCAAGGGCTTTGTGCACATGTTTGCAGAATTTTAAAATTAATTTAAGGTCATTTCAAAATCTATTTATTGTACAAGATCAATAATATTTCTATCATTCTTACACTTACCAAACTGAAGATGAGAAATAAAGATTTTGATATGTATAGAAACATATTGGGGTTAAACAAAAACTGCAATATGAACTGCAGTTTTTGCTGCAATATGGGATATTTAGATTGAATGTGTGCAACAAAGTTGCTGTTTATCATGGTTGCTAAGCTCAGAACAGTTTATGAACTCATCAAAATTTAATATATTTGAATTTTCCAAGAATGATATTTATCTGCATCATTTTATGTGATATTTTTACATATCATGACTAGCCATTCTTTCATTTATCATTCCTGAGAGAGGACGCATATGAAATACAACACCTGAAATAAAGGTGAGGAAAATAGCAATTCATCTTTGAGTATCTAATGAACAAAATGAGTCGAGGAATTCAAGTTAGCATTTTTGCATTGGTGATCATCATCTGTACAACTGTTGGCTTAGCTTGTAATACGAGCGCCTATGGTGGCTGTGCAGGAGGTGCAATAATTAGAATAAAGGTTTATGAAGATACATGTGAAGAGGCATTGACAGAATTATTAGCATGTTTTAGAAAGTTCACTAACTGTTCTAATGTGCAGACACCAGACCTCACTGCTGAAAACAAAGCAATAATACAAGCTACTTGTGATGCTTCTGCTGTGGTTGCCTCGGTCCTTATGACACTCATTCCTGCTCTGCTGGCTATGTTCCGTCTCCTTTAAACAAAACACCATACACTGTGGATGGATTTTGTTGGTGTGAGAAGATGTAATGGTCAGCAATGAACTTGAAATGACCCGACGAACAATTACTAATCATTTTACTATACAAATGAAGATCGTCTTGATCTTGGGATTACATCTCTAGTTTGTTTTTGGATAATCCTAATATTCATAGAATATTCTCAATTCAACCTCTGGAGAATTATTGGAATATCATCTATGTTGACTATTTACATCAGACATTTTGGAAGTATATTTACCCAAAGTAAATAAATTAATTCAGGTTGTTTTCATCCATTTTTAAATATCAATATATCTGTGTGTGTACATGGTCACTGCAATGTTTCAATAAATGAAGTATGTATAAAGTTATAGTGATATATTAAAACATTATTAGACACATGAAAAACTTTCTGCCATGTTTTGCTGGTCATATTTGGATTATACAGTTCAAAATTGTGGTTCCCTGATACAAAGGAAAAAAGAATTGTTCTGCAAAGAGTATTCTTAATGTTTATATCAATTGTAAATATGTTTTTTTTACTTTTGACTATACTGGTGATTTAATGTAAAGACCCTGAAGTTTTGTTATGTATAAATGTTTCTGGTAATAAAAACGTTTTAAACATTATAACATTTCATCATAAATGAAGAGCTTCAGCATATTTCTGTTTTCAATGACAATTCTTTTCTTCATTGGATCTTCAGATGTCAGTTTTGTTAGCATGCATTATTTCATGACCTAAAGCAGCAACATTTAAATCCAAAATAAAAGTCTAAAAAGGCAATGCGCTAATTGTATATGTACTTTCCATAATAAGAAAATAAATCATATAAATTGAGTCATAATTATTTTTAAGATTTTTGGATTTTGACATTAAATTTAGGGACTATTTAATTTTTCCCAACATCTCAGATAATTTTACAAAACAAAAAAAAACAAAACATAGGATAACCATGTTTATTTTTGAGCTTTTGAACTTTCTATAGTCAGATGTGAAATATACCGCCTACAACATTCGGTCTCTGACCAAGTCAACATGCATTGCAAACTGAAAGAACTTCCTGTAAATTCAATGAAATGTGTGTAATTCCTCTGGCTTTTCGCTCAGATAACATGATATCAAAGGAATAATTTCACAACCAGTACTGTTATGACAATTAGTAAAGCTTGACACTCCAAAGTGAGAGTTAATTTAAATACAAACTATAAGGCTACACCTGTACTAAATTGCTACATCTGCAATGATGCACATTCTTTTCTCAATAGCTTCTCAATAGCTGTTGTTTTTCTTCCATGTCCTGTCCTGCTTGGTACAGTCTACCATCTCCCAGTTTGACCACCAATTTGGGTATATTTCTTTACTGAATATGTTCAACTGTAACTACTAAATGAACACTATCCCTCTGAAATAAGGTGAGATTGGGTAGATTTTGATATGAAATTGTTGGATCGATATTCAGATCTGGCTCCACTTGAAATTGATTGCTTCTCTGTTTTCTTCTCTGTTTTCTTCTCTGCTTTGAACAATGTCCTGGTAATTTGCAATACAATGTTCGTCTATATCAGCAGTAAATGTCAGCTTGCAAGTAACAGTATTGTTGTGACAGGTGTAATAACGTCCAATGAATGACCTCATTGTAATTGGTTTTGTGACCAGGGACCTGAATCAATAGTTTGGATGTCTCAATTCCTGGAGTTTGTCATTTGTCAAAGCGGCTTAAAATGTCTCTGTTATGTTCTGATTAGCATAACAGTTTACCAGCTTTTCACATACTTGTAAAACGAGTATGAATCATTTGGGACATTCTTTTCTTGCCCTTACCTCATAGGTACCACATTTGATAGAATCTAATCTTTGTGGCTTTTCTGAAAAGGCCAATTTATATTTTTGACATTTAATGTGCATGTCCTCATTCTTCCTCTTTTTCTCTTCAAATTCTATAATAGACTGGTATATCCTTTCAGTGCATCTCTCTATTTGTGCTTCCATTTATTCTTTACTACCAGGAATTTCAACAACAACTTCAATGGGTCCCATTGAGATTAGTTCAACTGGTGGTTTTGGAGCACAATTAGCACCTGTGTGCGCTAATACTGGAAAGCAGGAATTGTGTGGGACAAGCCCTGCTTTGCTGACAAGATCTTCATTGTATTTTTCAGCTTTTCCCATGTCTTTGATACAACTTGGCCTAGAATGTGTGAATATGCCCCCTCTCGATACCAATCGTGTTGTCAACCAAGCAGTGCTTCCATATTTATTCACCCTAAAATATCTCTCTGCTTTCAGACACAAAATCTTTTTCATCCTTTACACTGATTTCAATTTTGTCAATAGGAATGCCATCTCCAATGGTAGAATTTTCATGCACCAATTTTCATTGATATCCCAGTTGTTAATTTCAAATCCACTTATATTAGCTGTCACTTTATTGTAGGAATAGACAAGTATTGCTTTATTTCGCATTTTGTCAACAACAACTAAGTTGTGTTTAAGTGAGTCGCAATATGTTACCCATGTCTTGGCATGTGGAGTGCTATACACAGATGTGTCTGGTATGTAGCTTATAAGCTTGGCCATTTCTTCTCACAGATTTGCTTTCTAGTATTTGCACCATTTTGTACAACTTTGCTCTTGTAAAAATTTCACCAACCTTCTCAACAAAGGTTAGACAGTTGTTTTCAACCTTGTGCTCATTATCAAGAATTGTTTTGGGTTGTTGTTCATCTGATCCTTTTAATTCAAATCCACTTGTGCTGCACAAATCCTCGATGAGATCAGTGAAAAAATGGATTTTCTGTGTGATCACTTGGGTCCAACTAATATGTCCATATCACAATACCATCATCACTAGGTGGCCAATAAATTTCTTGGGAAGAGGAAAACAAAATGAATCAGAAATATTGCTTGTATTTTACACTATTCTATTTGAGCTCATACACACTTAAATCAAACAAAAGGGATAGATTAAAATAAAATAATACAAAAAGATGAATCATTGTTGGTTTTGTTTATTTTAATTTGATACATTATTGTGCAACAGGTATTTCTCAATTGGTTAAGGAGATAGATGGCCCAAATGTGACTTGATCCTTCATCATGTCAATGGTGTCATTGGACAATAATCCAGTCACTGGCATATCCTAATCATATTCAAATTAAAATTATCACATAAATTTCTTCCAATCACAACATATTCAATCTCAATATCCAAATAAATTTTCCAATCATATTCAAATTAAATTTATCACATAATCTTCTTCAAATCACAACATATTCACTCTCAATATCCAACTAAAATTTCCAATCATATTCAAATTAAATTTATCACATAAATGACTTCAAGTATAACATATTCAATCTCAATATCCAAATAAATTTTCTAATCATATTCAAATTAAAATTATCACATAAATTTCTTCCAATCACAACATATTCAATCTCAATATCCAAATAAATTTTCCAATCATATTCAGATTAAATTTATCCCATAAATGACTTCAATTCGCAACATATTCAATCTCAAGATCCAAATACATTTTCTAATCATATTCAAATTAAATTTATCACATAAATGGCTTCAAATCACAACATATTAAATCTCAATATACAAATAAATTTTCTAATCATATTCAAATTAAATTTATCACATAAATGGCTTCAAATCACAACATCATCAATCTCAATATCCAAATAAATTTGCCAATCATATTCAAATTAAATTTATCCCAAATTTTGCTTCCAGTCACAACATATTCAATCTCAATATCCAAATCAATTTTCCAATCATATTCAAATTAACTTTATCACATAAATGACTTCAAGTCACGACATTCACTTTCAATATCCAAATAAATTTGCCAATTACACAATTTCCCAACCTATTATCCAATAAGTCATTGAACCAAAATTTAGACAAAGCACTCTCAGAAAACAATTATACTATTTAACCTTATCTGAATACATATTGACAAATTATAATTATATTATTATATCCAATTGCACTTAATTTGTTATTCACACCTAAATTTTCCTTTAAATTGTTCCCCCAGTTTGGCCCAGTAAGAAACTTAGGTCAAAACACTTTCCTCCGCTGGTGGGAGCTATCCGCCCTCCTATACTGGAGGTGGTGGGGAAGGAGGGGGTTTTTCAAAACGACGTAGTTTTGCCTTCTCTCTCTGGGTTCCCGAGCGACTGATCATGTCTCAATTTCCTTCCTTTATATACTTATTTGAAATCAGATCAATGCACATGCTCAGGTCTGCCCCGCTGTCATATATTGAGCAGTTTTGAAAGTGAGAACAAGAATCGCACCAATAAAGAAACTGAAATTGGTCGCTCGACAAATTCTTATTTCAGTGATAAATATGATGTGGATGGTAGTGGGGATGATGAAGGGGACGATGATGGGCATGTCAAAGCAGAAGAAAATGTCTGTGTTCATAATGAGTAGAACCAATGTGAAAAAACATTAGCTCAGTGAAACCGATGTGAATTAGATGTTGATGTTGAAATAAAAAATACAGAAAATATATTTGAGGTATGACTTTATTTTTGTTCAGAGAAGATTGCTTCTTGGTACTTGTGGTGAAAAAATAAAACCTATTTATTTTAATTACATGGATGAATCAAAGATGTACAAGGTATCTCTGCAGATCCTTGATCAAGTGCTAACCATGGAGGAAAAATGATAGAATTGACGGGAGAAGAGAAACACCAATCGGCACTCTACTCTAATCAGGAGGGTAAGGGAGCCATCATCTGCAGATACCACAAAGCTTTGGCTTTTATGAAGTACATCATGTGACAGAGTGCCACATGCGATAATGATCAATCAATACAGATCCATACTAAGAAACTGATAAATTCTGCAAATTATAGAGTGGGCCAGCTGAAAGATACAAAAAGGGATCAGCCAGAGACAGATCTATTAAAACATATAGAGGTACTGGCACACACCATCCTGAATGAGTTGGTTACTTCCAATGATGGAACAATGTTTAGAGACATCATAGGCCAAGCAGAGGCTAAGCAGGCACTTAGAGACACAGTGATCATGCTTCATTGATGAAGTAGACTCACTTCTTAGTATGAGGAGGGATGGTGAAAATGGGGTGAACAGGCGTATTAAGACCGAATCCATGACTGAATTGGATGGAGTTCTGAAACAGAAGATGATAAAATTGTGGTGATAGTGTTACCCTTGGTTTGTGAGTATCCGTCGTTGGGGGACGTGGACGGGGGATCGATACTCTACTCTGACTCGCTGGCTGTGAGGCGGGGCACGGAACCTAGCAACCCTATCTACCCATATGAGGTGTGAGGTAATAAGGACTGCAGACACAGGATATACACTGCACAATAGTAACCTTTTATTCAGTGCTGTGAATCATCCTTGTCTGGCTAGGCCGGCATGGCAATGAGCGAGGCATATGAACTACCCAAATGCATGATACTTATAGAGTCCCGAGAATACATGACACACCCAAGTCTATGCAGTCACGATGCTGAGAGTCGTGGATCTTTCGTGGCAAGTGGTCGCTGTAACTCTGCTTCTCCGGTCTCCAGGTTCTGCTCTCCGAGGATCCAACGGTTGCGGGCCCTTTTAAAGGATCACTGCGCGTCATGTGTGGGGTTTGCCTGCGTGGCTTCCTTTTGCGACTCTGGATGGACTCGTCTTGCCTGCGTGGCTTCCTTTTGCGACACGGGGGTTTTTCATGGGCTCGTCTGCCTGCATGTGATCTCTCATGTCCGATGAGTCATCTCCAGGTGTGGTGGTTAAGGCGATGCATCAACCTGTACTCGTTGACTTCAGACAGCACAATCTCTATACATGATGTTCTGCCAGAGACCGTGATTGTCTATGATTGTCTATATATTCTCAAGAGTCTCTGGGTAGGCAATTCATATCCTACAATAGCAGCAACAAACAGGCCTGGAGATCTTGACAATGCCATGCAGATCCATGTTGCAATGCCAAACCACCAAGAGTGTGTACAATTACTGTGAACATTAGCTCAAGGGGAACAGGATCAATGTGAACTGACGGACCAAGACTTTGAATAAATAGCCAGTTTGACCCACGGGTATGCAGCATGGGAATCGACCACTCTTTGCAAAGAAGCTGCTTTAAAAATTGTTGGTGATATGACAGAGGAGAAACTTCTTTGCATCAAAACAGAAGACATAAGGCCACTCATGTATTGTGACCTAAAGTGCATGGTGAGAGAGAGAGCTGCAAAGAGGTTGTTAAAAAGGGACCTAAACCACTTGGCCATGGTGGACAAGAATGTTGGTTTGACACCTTTGACACACCATAAAGGTGACAGGTTGACTAGCCATCTTGTACGACCATATGATCAACAGATATACAATGAATGAGAGTACACAATTCAAAACTGTGTATAGATATTCTTTTATTGAGGCTGTAGCATAACTTGATTGGACAAGTTTGGAATGGCGCCTGTAACGATATTGAAATAATGACGGATCCCCGTCCTTGTGCTGTAATGTAAACACTGCCTGCTCCCTGAGATAATACACTTCCTCCTAGCACAACTCCACGTGTTCTGTTTGATTCCTGCCAGTTTATTGATCATATTTAACCCACAAACCCATCACATGGTGTCAGAAGTGGTCAAAAGCAAGGAAAAACGGCAGAGAAGAGTTTGTCATCGCTCAGGACTGAAATTTGGACTCCAAAAAAGTGGTAAATAAGCCAGAAAGTGTGTGAATGAGAACTGACAATTTGTGCTCCACTAAAATCTCAAGGTCAAAATGCAGGGTCCTGGTGAAGGAGAAGAGGCTGTTGTTGCCACCCAAAGCATTGTGCCTATTAAAGCTCCAACTGCACTGTCAACTAGTGGTAATCTAGCCCAGAACTGGAAAGACTTTGAATTAAGGTTTGAAATCTACCTTACAGCCTGTGGTGCCAGTGAAAAAGACAACAAAACTAAGACCTGTTTGTTACTCCATGTCATTGGGGAGGACTGGCTTGAAATCTATCAATCCTTTGATTGGGCTGAAGAGGGTGACAGATGGGACCTTGCAAAAGTCAAAGAGAAGTTTAAAAACTATTGTACACCCAAGAAAAACATTACCACATTCCGTGAGTCATTCTTCAAGATCAAACAAGAACCAGGTCAGAGCGTAGACCAGTTTGCTGCGGATATTAGAAACAAGGGCAAATACTGTGAATTTGGTACTATTCAGAGTTCCATGTACAGAGACAGACTGGTGTATGGCCTTAGAGATGAGAGGTGCTCTGAAAGGTTACTGCAGAAAGGTGACACTTTGACATTTGATCAAGCAGTTACATTTGCCAGAGATGCTGAGAGCACCAGAGCTAATATGCAAGAACTTGGTAAGAAACAGTCTACTGAAGTGCATGCAGTCAAATCCAATCCCTGGAGAAGTCAATCCAGAGGTAGAGGTCAAGGTCATGGCCAAGGTCAATCAAGAGGAAGAGCTCGAGGTCGAGGTAGAGGTCGCGGCAACCACGGAGGTTCCGCTGGATCCAGATCACAGTCCCACACTCACTCCCTCCCTCAGAACAGTCAGTACAGTCAATACAGTCAGAACAGTGAATGCAACCGGTGTGGCTACAATCATGCCCCGGGACGCAAGTCATGTTCCGCCATAGGACAGAAATGTAAAAAATGTCACAGATTCAACCATTTTGCCCGCAAATGCAAGGCAACAGGACAAAATGTACATAGCATGGAAGGAGAGTTTGAGCAGCTCTTCGTGGAGTCTGTGGTGCTTGCAGACTTCCAGAGAATGGACAATCATCCTGAAGAGGATCAGCTCTATGTTCAGTCTGTGGTCGCTGACTACACACCGGAGAGAAGCCCTTCCAATGGTAAACATCACAGTGAGAGTCTGGCAAACTCTCAAGTCAAAGAATACATACTGGAGACAAGCCCTACTCATGTGCATGACAGTACACAGTATCAACACATACAGGAGAGAAGCCCTAGTAAAGTGTTGTGCTCAACCAGTGTTACACAGGAGAGAAGCCCTGTAGTTAAATCTATGTGTTTAGATGGGTCAGAGCAAAATATGTGTCAAAGTGTACATGAAATGAAAAAGGTTGAAAATGTGTCTTTGAATCATGATGTTGCCAATGTATCTAATAAACTGTTGAATTCTGATGATTGTAATGATGATTGTATTGTTGAGAAAAATGTGATTGATCCAAATGTGTGTTTGTACAAAAATGATTGTATCGAATTGTCTGATGCAAATGTGGTTGAGGGAAAAGCTGTTGAGCATGTCAAAGAAGCTAATGATATACATGTGTCACAATCAAATCATGAGGTGGTCCATGATCCCAGCCATAGTGCTACTGTGTTGTCAGTCCCAGTTAGTGAACCTACACTGGAGAGAAGCCATTCAGATATATCAGCACACATAGATGCCATAGAGTCAGAGCTAGCTAGGGAGAGAAGCCAACAGTCATGGGTGGTCCCCATAGAGGTCAATAAAACATTGATTCCCCTCAAGCTTGACACGGGAGCGAATGTTAACATTCTGAGTCAGGAGGATTTCCAGAAGTTAAAGGTCAAGCCCCAGTTACAACAGTCCAAAGTAAAGCTTACAGCGTATGCTGGAAGTGATGTTCCAGTCAAGGGACAATGTGTCCTCAGTCTAAGTAGAAACGGCAAGGAATACAAATGTTTATTTGTAGTTGTAGCAGCCAAAGCCACCCCAATCCTAGGCTTACATACATGTGAGAAAATGGATCTGGTCAAAAGAGTGTACGCCATTAAGGATAATCAGTCAGAGAAACCTGATTTTGTAGAAGCCTACAAAGATGTGTTTGAGGGGTTGGGCCACCTGCCGGGAAAGCATAAGATTCGTCTTAAGGACAATTATGTGCCAGTTGTGGAAACCTGTAGGCGAGTGCCGTTTGCACTCTATGAACCACTGAAGAGTGAGTTAGGGAGAATGGAAGAACTAGGAGTGATCACAAAGGTCACCGAACCAACTGAATGGGTCAATGCAATGACAGTTGTCAAGAAAAAGTCAGGGAAATTGCGTGTCTGTATGGACCCTACCAATCTTAATAAAGCTATTAAGAGGGAACATTATGCTATGCCTACGCGTGAGGAGCTAATGGCTAAGATGGCCGGAGCTAAAGTATTCAGCCGCCTAGATGCCTCTAGTGGATTTTGGCAGATGGAAATAGATGAGGAGAGCAGCTACCTGTGTACATTCATAACTCCGTTTGGACGTTATCGATATTTGAGGCTCCCCATGGGTGTATGTTCAGCCCCAGAAGTATATCACAGAGACTTGCATCAGCATTTCCAGCATATTCCAAACTGCGTATCTAGTTCAGATGATATCTGTACATGGGGTGAAGATGATGCCAGTCACGATGCCAGTCTGATCCAAATACTAGACAAGGCTAGAGAGATTGGACTCACTTTCAACCTACCGAAGTGCTTGCTCCGAGTGCCAGAATTAACTTTTATAGGTGACAACTTATCAGCTGATGGAATCAAGCCGGATCCCATGAAGGTGAAAGCTATTCACGACATGGCTCGTCCTACTGATAGAGCAGAACTATCCAGATTCTTGGGTATGGTCACATACCAAGCCAGGTTTATACCCAACTTAGCAGAGCTGACGGCGCCACTGAGACAGCTGATGAAGATGGCTGACAGTCAGGTCAAGGAAATGTGGTCGCCAGTGCATGAGAAGGCGTGGAAGGAACTTAAGGCTGTTCTTGTGGAAGGACCGGTACTGCACTTCTATG
This sequence comes from Amphiduros pacificus, assembly GCA_949316495.1. NCBI lineage: Eukaryota > Metazoa > Annelida > Polychaeta > Phyllodocida > Hesionidae > Amphiduros > Amphiduros pacificus. Next base: position 1,007,621 of record OX439001.1, on the reverse strand, counting down.
ATCCATCCAAGCCGACAATGGTCTCATCCGATGCGTCAAAGGCTGGTTTGGGTTCCGTCCTCCAGCAGGAGTTTGATGGAAAGTGGTTTCCAGTAGCCTACGCGTCCAGAGCTATGACAGCGACAGAGCAAAATTATGCGCAGATAGAGAAAGAGACACTCGCCATAACTTTTGCTTGTCATAGATTCCACCAGTACATCTATGGAAAGCCCTTTGTGGTAGAAACTGACCACAAACCGCTGGTGAGCATCTTCAGTAAAGGCCTGAATAGCTGTCCAGCAAGGATTCAGAGATTTCGCCTCCAGCTACAGAAGTATGACTTTGAAGTGAAGTGGACTCCAGGAAAATTCCTGCACACTCCAGATGCACTGTCTAGGAATTATCCACCACTCAAAGATGATCCACAGCCAGAGGACTGTGTAGATGAAATTGATGCCTCAGTAGAGCAGATGATGGAGTCAAGTGATGTATCGTCATCAAGGCTGCAAGACATCAAGGCAGAAACTCAGCAAGACCCTGTGTTGAGAAGTCTGAGCCAGGTGATCTTGTCAGGATGGCCTGAGACCATCAGAGAGTGCCCAGAAAATCTCAGAGATTTTTGGACTTATCGAGATGAACTGACCATTCAAAATGGTATAATATACAAGGCAGATCGCATTGTGATCCCTGCGAGCAGAAGACCAGAACTGCTACGCCAAATCCATGTGGGTCACTTAGGTGAAGAAAAGTGTTGCCGCCGGGCAAGACAAGTCGTCTTCTGGCCGGGCATGAACAAAGACATAAAAACTATGGTTCAGAAATGTGCCGCCTGCCTAGCACATCGTCCCAAGCAAGAAAAGGAACCATTGAAACCTCATCCAGTGAGCACCCAACCGTGGTCTAAGGTTGCCACAGATCTATTTAAATACAGGAACAAGTCCTATCTGGTAGTTGTCGACTATTACTCCAACTTCCCAGAAGTCTACAACACAAGAGAGACTGCTAAATCTGTAATTGCCTCCATGAAACAGATTTTTGCAAGAAGTGGTGTGCCAGATGAAGTTATGAGTGATAATGGACCATGTTATGACAGTCATGAGTTCAAACAGTTCGCAAAGGACTGGGGATTCAAGCACACAACTTCAAGTCCAAGATATGCTCAGTCGAATGGACTCGCTGAGCGAGCTGTGCAAACCATCAAGAACATCTTTGCCAAGTGTGATGAGAGCAACCAAGATCCCATGCTAGGCTTGCTTGCTTATCGCACAACCCCTATGGACAATGGGTTCTCCCCAGGATATCTGCTGAATGCAAGGGAGATGAGGTCAAATCTGCCCAAGAGAGAGAAGCTCTACCAAACCTCAACTGCAGTACCACCTCAGTATGTTGTTCAAGCAAAGAAACAAGCTCAGAACCGCCAGAAACAGTACTATGACAGAGGTTCAAAGCCCCTGAAACCTCTAGATCAAGGTGAAACTGTGAGAGTCAGAAATGAGCAAGGCACAGGTTGGCCCCTCAGAGCCACCGTACTGGGAAATGTGGCCCCAAGATCCTACAACATTCTCACTGAGAAAGGATCTGTGCTCAGAAGAAATAGGAGAGACCTATTGGCCACTGCTGAGCCCCCAGTTCAACAGGATCTACAGGAAGAAGAGGAAATTCCAATTTTTTCCCACAGGAGAGAAGCCATACCACAAGCTGCAGGCCAGCCAGTGGTTAGGAACACTCCACCAGTAGACACTGGACCAGTGCCAGCGCCCATGGCACCCCCAGTAGCAAAACCTGTTGCAAAGCCAACACAACATGTTCCACCAAAACCACCCTTAGGTCTAAGTGCAGGACGACCTAAGCGTACAATTAAGCCAACACGCAGGCTTATTGAAGAAATGTGAATTCAAAATGTGTGAAACAAACCTTATTCATGATCATTTTGTGTATTAAGAGGCTTATTTTAGTTTAATTTGTGAAATGCGAAATATTTTCTACAGTATAGCCTCATATCATGACATTTCAAGTGTTATGGCTTGTTGCCAGTATATGTTCTAAGAAGAAAATTTGATACAGAGACTGGGTTATTCATTTTATATGACATTTTTATTTCATAAATTACATTTCATTAGCAGATGGTACAAGTTTTACCATGCAAGAGACTGAAAACAATTTATAGGACTTTAATTTGACATTTAAAAGAAAGGGAGATAGAGGTATAAATGATATGATTTTTATTGAGAGTACAATTTTCTTATTTTTTTATAAAGAAAGGGAGATGTAACGATATTGAAATAATGACGGATCCCCGTCCTTGTGCTGTAATGTAAACACTGCCTGCTCCCTGAGATAATACACTTCCTCCTAGCACAACTCCACGTGTTCTGTTTGATTCCTGCCAGTTTATTGATCATATTTAACCCACAAACCCATCACAGCGCCTAACTAATTAAAGTATCAGAGTTGACATTTTAAAATGTGCATAATTAATTAAATAATCCTTTTGGTATAAAAGGAGTTATTTTTGTATGATAATCAAACCATTCAAAATAGCAATCATGACCACAAAGCAAGAGAGGAAATTCACAATGATGATGGACAATCTTCCAGAGGTCAAGAACTCAGCACTCGCGCTTGATCTTCTCTTTGGGGAAAACACACAGGAAAATATTTCCAATTTATCTTTGGTAGATTTGGACAGAGTTAGAGGAAAGAGAGTTTCCTGTGAAAAGTTATGTCATTATCTGACAGAGTGTGTGACAAAGAGAGGAAATATGGTGAAGAAATAAATTATGAAAGCGAATGACCATTGTTTGAGTTGTGAGTTGTTAATCAATCTCACGCATGATTTAATCATTTTCATTGAGATTATACATGAATCAAACAACAACTATAAAATTGCTTTTTTTTGTTGAAGATTTAATTTGGATGTGAACATTTAAAAAAAACATCCATTGGTGATGAATTAGTTCAACAAGATTTGCTGTCGTCTTTGCATTTTTCTCTAAACATTTTGTCAATATATCATGCAACTCACTGGATACATCTCCTTCAATCGTGATTGGATTGATAGACTTAATTTCACTTGTGTCAAATGGAAAGTCACCATGCACCATCTGATAAAAAGGCTCCAAGATACCACAAGCTATTAGACTCCCACATATATAGTTCTCTGTGTAACATCTCTGGGGAGGCATAACTGACAGTTACTTGGAACTTGGTCAGTGGCCTTGGAGATATCCTACCTGCAAGGCCAAAGTCAATCAACGAGGCTTTTTTGCTATCCATGTCTATCACAACATTCTCAGATTTGATGTCGCCATGATAGAAACCCATCTCAGCCATGTTGAGCACAGCATGAACTACCTGTGTAAATATCTGTGATACTGACATTTTGAGAATTTGTCTAAACAGGGCAAATCGATCTTTGTAGAGGGTGTTATTGATAATACAAGATAATACAAGAAGTGCAAGTCCATGTTGCTTATTGCATTCTTTTGTTCAGTCACATATTCCATCCAAGTGCGACGTTCTTGGAGATTTTTTTATAACAGCGACTTGGCCATTCGCATCATGCACACAACAAGCAAGTGGTGTTTGTTGACCGCCATACTACACAGGGGACAAGAAGCGCCAGCTGTAGGTCGACATTTGTGGTGGAAGAGGTGCCCAGAACCAATGTACATCGTAACCATGCAGAACATTCCAATGCCCTGTTTACATTGGGTACACACATGGCCAGAATGGTGAAATTCTGAGACATTGTGAAATTCTGGAAAGGTTTTTTGTTTCTTTTGGATGTTTCCCCAATGTCACCATCAGACTTTCGCTTTCCATGTGTCATAGTTTGGTCTTTGTTGATCCTACACAATTCTTCACTCATGCTCATTTATTTGAATAGCAGCTCTCAAGACAAGATATACTTGCAAAACAATATATTCTGTACTTTTATACACCTTTTCACTTGATGTGCATAATTAATGAGCTTCGTGCAATTAGATATGCACACCATCCTTATTTAGAAGCAAACCAAATATGTTGAGCGTCCTTATTTGGAGGTGTGTGTGAGTGATTCAACTTTTTTCTTTTCTTTTAACTTTCTTTATCAATAAGACAAAATTGGGATGATGATGAATATCATTAAGAAGGTTGATGGCAGGGTTAGGGTGGAACCTCCTAATGCAAGCGTCTGTGTGTAATTCTTTGGAGACTCCATATGTAATTCATTTGCATCTGCTTCTCTCATGGCAATTCCACCATACCAATACCAGTCATCTTTGCACGATATATAACCTCTGCCCACAAACATTGTAGTGCAAGACATCTTGCAATTTGAACATCTATGTGTAAGGGTAGTGTCTGAACAGGAGTGTAGTGGAGTTTTCAACATACGATATGCAACAGGAAAGTGTGTATTAGATAATTCGAGTTGAAGATCGAGCCCATAGTCCCATAGTCTATCAGATTGTCTAGTGCGTCTTCATTCACCCCAACCTCAGAAAATCTTTTTCTTGTTCTTTAGGCGGTTACTGCAAGACAAACAAACTCCTTTGCCACTTCTGCACATTGTCGCCTTGTTTCAATTGTGGACCACAAGCGTATCTTTGTTTTGCTCTCCATCATTTCATTAAGGTTACACGTAACACCTGGACCAACAATCAAATCACACCACTTGGGAAGTAAATGCCTAATCTGTGCAGCTGTCTGTGTCAATGCGATGTGGTTGTAGATTTTTAATAAGAAGATATAGAATTCATTGGGCGACATTGGACTGATATCGGGATGAATCATGAATCATGACTCCTCTGGTCCCCCTGTAATTCTTTTCATTTTTGTTTGACAAATTATTTAACACAGCAGTGTCACACGCCTTTTCATCAAGTCTCCTGTCCACCAATTGCTCAACATCAGCTGCAATCTTCTCCTTGTATGTGAATTTTTGCAAGTCTTTCTGACATTCCTCTGATAGATTGCTTATGTCATTGCGAACCCTGAACTCCCTTGTTAATTCCTGAATGAATCCCTGCACCATGACAATCCTGCTAGGTGAACGAATCACCTTGATGGTAGTCTGTCCATTTGCATGCTCAACTGTGTTCATGATTTCATCCTCCTCATGAGGTTCAATCATTTGGCGTTTAAAAAGACATAATGAATTGCACGATCTTAGACATTTTGTAAATACTGTATGTCGATATCAAGTGTTCTATACAGTGCTACCCATTTTATTGCCTTTATTACAACAGTTACTGCAACAATATAATTTTCCAAATTGATTGTGACCCGAATTTAGCCATATCAATTCCATTTTTTTCCTTTCTAGCTCACCTTGCTTGTCTCACGTGAGTGGTCTATTGGCCAGGGCAGTAAGTCTGTGGTGAATCAATATCATTTTGTCAATCAAATCTTGCATTAAGACTCTCATTGTGGACTTTTCAGAATAGAGAAATAAAGATTTTCAGTCGCTGATCCTTTTCAGCCTGTTCTCCAGTCTAGAAATGGCAGACATAGGGATATAACATTTTTACTACTCAAAATACATCTACAAATGATATGTGATCGAATGTCAAGCTTCCTAGGCTATTTTGATAAAATATTGCCAGTGACCTTGAAGTGACCTTTCAATGACTTGAAAATAGAAAGCCTATTTCTACGAAATTATCTACATGTTTTATTATCCTATCATCTACATCTTTCAAATACGAGTTCGTAGAGTCCTTATTCATCAAAATCTGTTAATATTTAACAATTTGAGAGCAATTTATATTTTGTGGTAAACCTATAAGGGAGCCACGGGCCGTGGCGCAGTTGGTTAGAGCGCTAGCTTACTAGCACCAGTTCCTCTGTGGTGATCCAAAGGTCGTGGGTTCGAATCCCGGCCATGCCTAGATTGAACTCATGATTCAATTTCCCATATGAGCTGAGGCCCGTGCCAAAAGGGTTAACCCGTTGTCCTTGTAAATCTGTGACTGGGTGGGTTGTCATGTCAAGGACCTGCGACATGACAATTCAGTGAGGCAGCACTATATCTGCTACAAGTAGGTCTCATCACGAAATGACTGAAATAATGTTGAAAGTGATGTAAAACTCCAAACAAACAAACAAAACCTATAAGGGAAAACAGGAAAATACTATAATTCTAATTTTTTTTTAAAATAATATAAAAATGCCAGCTTATTGGGGGTTAGTTTATGAAAATATATAGAATACTGCACAGAAAAACACATTAATACTAAAAAGAAATTGAAAAAAAGTCCGTCAATTTCAAGATTTATTATGAAGCTAAAATGATTAAAAGTAGCTTAAATCAGTAGGGTTACAAAAGTGACAAATTGAGGGACTTTAATTTTACCTCACATTTATTTTTGAGGTATTAGATAAATAAAATATTAATATAATTTCAGAAAATAATCAGCAATAAGTTGCTCTTATCATAATAATACCAAAAAAAGTAGAAATATTCCCTGAAAAATATGAGAAAATTAATAATGAATATAAATTATTGAAAAAAATATAATAAAAAATATATTGAATGTAGAGTCAATTGGGTTATAACATTTAGTAGCTGATGTATTTCTAAAAAAAATCATGTATTTAATTTTTTTCAACAATATGAGGAAGTTAGTGAAATCCTTTTATGAATATGTCTATGAAACACATCACTAAAAGTGGCCAATCATTAAAATATGACCCCTTTTACTATTTGGATAATTTCATGCCCATTTCCTTTAAATACTATTTTTTTGATAATTTTTGAAAAAATGGCATTCTGTGTGGTTGATTTGCTGAATGGAAGTAGAAATCGGTCAATATTAAATGTCACTGAAAGTGCTCTGCAGGGTGCTTTCTGGACGGTCACTCCTCCCACTGCTATAAACCTGTTACATGCACTATGTCACTCGTTCTCGCTGATGAGAGTTTCTTGAGTTATGTTGTGCTTGCGGAAAGACCTGTAGTGGGAGTTTATTGTTAAACATTGTTCTATTTGCTTGCTGATAAACTTCCTGGACTTTTGTTGTTCTTTGTCTCTCAATGTCACTGATCAAGACCTCATCGTCACTCTCTTCACTGGACTGTCCATCCTGCCAGATTGTCTTCTCTATCTCCCCCAAAAAATTCTCTATATCATCAACCAATTCTTTGGGATATTGGCAAGATAGGTGATTTTTTTATTCTATACATGATACCCATCTGCTCAATCAAACTTCTCGACACTATCATACCATTCTTGTAATCCACAAGTGTGATGCGTACATATCTGTTGTATTCAATGAACTTATCGATCCCATCCTCCACAACCTCTATGTAAGGCATGAGCATATTCCCGTCAAAAAGACTCCTGTTTGCCTCAAAAGGGAGATAAAAAAAGGAAATATGATGCTACTTATTACATGTTTTGTCCTTTTAAGACACCAAGTGCCAGTTTCATGTGGTGTGAAATCAAAATGTTGTAAATGCCTGTTAGCCCGACGTAGGGTGAATAGTACCATTTCACCCAAAAAGGCTGTGCTGAAACTGGTGCACAGTGACTAGCGTTAGCCCAACCTAGTGCTAGCCCTAGGTACCCTTTTAGACGAGACTTGCCACTTTTCATATGCACAAAAGGGCCACTTGGTGACTTAGCCATGTTCTGCCATGTTCTGGACCCATGAAAACATGTGTCATTTTCTCTCAATATGGGCCCGACCCAATTTTTGAAACTCAAAAAAAAAAGAATTTGAATGCTCATTGACTGAAGCGTTACTCTTATACAATATCAGTAGGTAGGAAATTCCACAGCTTGTGTGCATTACATCATGGATGTTACAAAGGCATGGCTTTAGGTCTTAGCCATGTTTCCGTCTAGACAATGTCTAGACGTCATTTGGGGTTGCTACTTGTAACAAAGACCAAATACACACCACAAATGACAACTGGGTACTAAGGATGGATTATGGTCAAAATAACCATGTGACAAAGGTGACCGCACTACTGAATTGCCACATTAGACAGACTGCAGTCACACTGCTAAATTTGGATATTTTATAAATGGAAATTATCCAAATGTGTAAATTATACGCAAGTTGAAGAAGATATGAGTTTAACAATGCTTAGAAATGCCTACTATTTACGTATCGGAAGACTGAAAATGGCCGCCAAACATTAAAGCATTCATGAAACCTGACTTACATGGGCATATTCTTTACATAACATGAATGTTTATACCCTAAACAGTGCTTTTATGCAGTATTACCCAAAATATTCCCTGTTAACAACTTTCTATGGCAACTGAAAGTTGATCAGTTGTCTGCTGAAACTTACACCAGCAATTGAACACTTTGTCAACCAGCTTTGTTCAGCTGGTCTGTGATCTCATGTAAACACCTAATGAGTTACCAGTTGGGCACCTGTCCAGCTTGGGAAACAGGGTGGAGATGTTTTATTGCCAGGAGTATACTTCAGAACAACATAAGATTATTTTAATATTATTTGAATCAATGAAATAACTGTTATGGTTGTGACAAATATTTTATGGTTGTGACAAATATCTTATGGTTGTGAAAGATATCATTTGTGGGAAAAGTATACTATTTATTTGGAATATATCTTATGCATGTGAAAATCTTTCTGTCAAAAAAGGAAGACATGACTCAAAGGCTGCATGGAATCCCCCTTAAAGCATTCATGAAACCTGGGAGGTTCCAGGCAATTTTATAGTGGTTTAAGGTATCTGAAAACAATATATGATCTTAAAATTGACATACATAGGCTATCTGTCTGAAATCCACAAAAGAACATCTGCCCTGAGAATTATGATTTTTTGTGACCACCAAGTACTGCCAATACTAAACAGGAAGTGTGCTGTGTGACCTTGACCTTTGAACTGTCAGGGGGCTCCGTAAGTCATAGGAGGTGTTGTTTATCAATTGTCAAAATTGGAACAACAAATTTTTGGCCACTTTTTTCACTAATTAGGAAGATAACACTTATCATGATGATAGTGCCCTTTCTTCGCTTTCTTTTGGTGGTAAAATTATTAAAAACAGATGAATATTTTATGAGAGTACAAATGTCCAAGAAGATTTTGCAGAAATTGATAATTCAGTTTTATAAGTTCTGATGTGTATATCACTTAAATAGAACCCCAATATGAAGATTTCATCTTTGTCTTCTATATAAAGTCATTATTTTTAATATTTCCTATGTTTGCAAAAATTAATTCGATTCTATATGTTCTGATGTGTATTTCTATCAAATAGAACCCCATTTCATCTTTGTTTTCTATACAAAATCATTAAAATTTCATCAAAGAGGGTCAAATCATAAATTTCACTGATACCAATTATCAGCATTCACAGTTTTGCCATTCAAAGTTCTTTTGATTTAAGGCCAAACCAGTGATCAAAGGGTTTTATGTCACTTTTTCCATATCTTGGCCTTTAAATTAAGGGGAATTCCATGCAGCCTTTGAGTCATGTCTTCCCTTTTTGACAGAAAGGTTTTCACATGCATAAGATATTTTTCAAATAAATAGTATACTTTTCCCATAAATGATATATCTTTCACAAACATAAGATATTTGTCACAACCGTAAAATAGTTATATCATTGATTCAATTAATATTCAGGCAATTAATTGTACAATACATCTCCACCCTGTTTCCCAAGCTGGACAGGTGCCAAACTGGTAACTCATTAGGTGTTTACTCAAGATCACAGACCAGCTAAACAAAGCTTGTTGACAAAGTGTTCAATTGCTGGTGTAGGTTTAAGCAGACAACTGATCAACTTTCAAGTGCCACAGAAAGTTGCAAACAGTGAATATTTGGGGTAATACTACATAAAAGAACTGTTTAGGGTATAAATATTCATTTCATGTAAAGAAAATATGTCTGAAAGTCAGGTTTCATGAATGCTTTAACTTAAAGGCCGAGATGTGGAAAAAGTGACATTAAACCTAGAAACACTATCATCCTTAAGAATGGATTTGTCAGGTAAATTAGACACTTTGACAAGATCAAATGGCTATATAATGTCACAAGGAATCACACCTTTCAAACAACAATTGGGCTGTCTCTAATGGGACAGCTAGTGTACCCAGTGCAGGTAGTAACAGGTCACCTGGTGGCTTTCTTCCTCTGATTAAAGTACCAACGCAAACAAATATGATTTTTTTGCCCAAAACTCAGACAGTATTGAAAACCAGTGTTAATAATACATGAGTATGCAGACAGGGAAATAGAATTATCACTGACCATGTTGACTGATGCATGAGTATAAACATGATGTGTCTATTGTCTCCCAGGTGACAAACAGACCACATATTTGTCAACAAATAAATGTTTAATCAAATCAATTGATTTGTCCATTTCCATTTGACATAAACCACTACAAGAGATAAAAATTTCTGGCAAATAACTGAAATATTAACAACTTGCATGAACCTGAACATTTGTCCCTCCGTTACTAGTAGGGACAAGTTTTCTTCATATAAAATCAACCAGAATTTAAATGAGATTCATAAAGCATACTGGAGGTTATGATACTTCACTATAAGCACCTTACTTCTGGAAAGTTTCACATTCCTTGTGATATGCATTATGGCATGAGGTAAAAAATCTATATTTTTTGTAACAGAGGGACAAATTCATCTTTTATAGTTTTTCCCCAAAAACATCTTTAGATTTGTGTGCCAAGAATTTGACTTCAAATCATGATGACTTAGCATATTTTGAGTTTCACTTTTTCATGTTAATGTTCACTACCCCTTGGTGGAGCCCATTTAGCTAAAAACTCCACTCCGTAGTTTCAGAGATTAACTTGAAATTAACTTGATTAATTGAAAGACAATCTACAATCAGGTAATCGGGCATAGCTAAAAAGGATCATTAATAATGGATGATTAATAATGGTCATTGGAATATTTATTAATTTTATGGTGATGGTGATAATTTAGCCCCAGATATTTGCCACGCTATGTATATGGGCTCAGCCAAGGGGAAGTGAACATTAACATGAAAAAGTAAAACTCAAAATATGTGCTTCTTTTAAATTGTACCTTATAAACTAAAAACTGTAGTTTCTGAAACTGTTTTATTTTTTTTCTCTACCCTTATTGGTTGCGAAATAATCACAATTTGTTTAAGACCCTATTTTGTTGGTTCATTTTGCTGTCTGTCGTCGTTTTTCTATCAATTTAGAAAATATGGTGTATTTTATTAAAAGTCACATGCAAAGTAGTGGAAATGGTACTTTAATAAAGTTGAGATGCTATGTTATCATTATTTAAAGTCAAATTCTTGGCACACAAGTCTAAAGATGTTTTGGGGGAAAAACTTTAAATATGAATTTGTCTCTCCGTTACATGTCCCTCCGTTACAAAAAATATTGAAATTTTTACCTCATGCTATAATGCATATCACAAGGAATGTGAAACTTTCTAGAAGTAAGGTGCTTATAATGAAGTATCATTACCTTCAGTATGCTTTTTGAAACTCATTTAATTTTTAGTTGATTTTATATGAAGAAAACCTGTCCCTCCGTTACTAGTAACGGAGTTACTAGTAACGGAGGGACAAATGTTCAGGTTCATGCAAGTTGTTATTATTTCAGTTATTTGCCAGAAATTTTTATTTCTTAAAGTAGTTTATGTCAAGTGGAAATGGACACAAACAATTTATTTGGTTAAACATGTATTGGTTGGCTAATATGTGGTTTGACACTTCATGTTTATACTCACGCATCAATCAACATGGTCATTGATACATAATTCTATTTCCCTGTCTACATACTCATGTATTATAAACACTGGTTTTCAATACTGTCTGAGTTTATGGCAAAAAAAAACATATTTGTTTGCATTGGTACTTTAGTTAGAGGAAGAAAGCCACCAGCTGACCTGCACTGGGTACACAAGCTGTCCCATCAGAGACAACACAATTGCTGTTTGATAGGTGTGATTCCTTGTGACACTATGTAACAGTTTGATCTTGACAAAGTGTCTAATTTACCTGACAAATCCATTCTTAGGGAAAATGCAGTGTTCCTGGCTCACAGTTAGGATAACACAAGGCTAAGAACATGATGATGTAATGGAATGAGTTGTGCGTGTCATCCTTATGATGACCAAAATGACCATGGTCAAATAACCATGATACGAAGTGGACCGCTGGACCAAGTGCATGTGCATTTCATTTGATAGCTATATATTCCCTCCTCTTATCTAAAACCTGAACATAGCTGCCAATCTTAATCTTATTCAGCTACTTTCTGTCGTCATTATATCTCATGTCCGTCATATCTTTCTGTTAATATTTTCACTTTTCACTCGGGCCAGGACATTAGCATAACCTTTAAAGCTTGGCGTCCATTTTGGTCTTCAAAAAGTCTGTCTTCAAAAAGATAAATAGTATGCATTTCTAAGCATTGTTAAACTCATATTTTCTCCAACTTGTAGATAATTTACACTTGTGGATAATTTAGATTCATAAAATGTCCAAATTCTGTCTAATGTGGCAGTTCAGTACCACGGTCACCTTTGTCACATGGTTATTTTGACCATAATCCATCCTTAGTACCCAGTTGTCATTTGTGGTGTGTATTTGGTCTTTGTTACTTATGTTATTTCATTCAATTTATTGTGTAAATTTATTCTGTCAAGTTCATAAAGATTTAGCACCTAAATAGTACATGAACAGTTTGCTACAGAAGTTACTTGTTGACAAGATTACAGCTGAACATTTGTGTCCCTCCGTTACGACAATATTTCTTTAATAAATAAAACAGTGTTAATGTTATAAACTTGATATTTTGGTATTTACTACTTAGGTATGTGTAGATGATATATGATACAGTGATTTTTAAGAATATTCATAAGAACTTTAAGAATGTTAAGCCCAATTTGCTACAGGACTCCAAAGCTGCTGTTCAAGTGTCCCTCCGTTACAGAAAACATTTTGATACCATACATAAACTGTTACAGTATGATCCTCAATACTTTGGCATATTGTAATGTTCAGTGGGCTTTGTCAAAAACAATAATTAAGTATTTCTAATAATTTTGTATTTCTGGAATAAAAGCATTTATGTTATGCTGTTCAGTGATGCCCTCCCTCCGTTACCGCTTGGCCGAGCCCATATATAAAAGGATAATTAACCTTGAAAAATGTTTTGTAAAAGGGGATCTACCTTAACCACAATCTTAACCCAACCTTAATCAAAATTAACTGCGGGTTGATTAGCGATGATTCATCTATCACCATATGATATTTAGACATTATAAAAACAAAGCACCTTTTTTGTATAAAAATGATTTATTTGGAATGAAATCAGATGAGTTACACATGAGATACAGTAAGACTGCTGAGTTCCCATGACGATGATATGATAATGATCTGAGCATGTTACATATGATAAGATAACATGCTCACAGTAGACGTCAACACTCCTTGTACACAAGACCTTTCATACTTCCATTTAAACAATACAAAGTGGTATTCTCAAACTGTCAAAAACGTTTTGCATTTCCATACCAATTTTTAATCTAGGTATGCATTAAAATCATTTTCAGAGTTGTGAGTTTCATGTAATATGTTTCCTCAATTCTCCAGCTACATACATCACCAACACAAACCTGTGACTTACGGAGACAACGCTCTATGATTTGTATCATCACCTATTGGTTCGCGACTTTGTGACACAGGTTTATGCTAGTTTACATTGTGCATTCTGGTAGAAATAGGTTTGCACTAGCAGAAACTCAAGACTGATTCACATAATATATTCAACGCTCATATTTCTCTTGTATAAATCCAACACATTTGGTAACTTGCAAATGTCAATTTGTCACATGATTTTCTGCGCTGCTTAGTAGGGTGGGGGTCCTACAAGTAGAAAAATAAAACATTTCATTTAATACTAACATTTAATTGATGATATAAAGTCTTCCAGTATTAATTTTTATTTCTTTTCAACTTGACCTCAGCAAGGAAACTGTCAACATTGTTCTTCAGGAGAACGAAAGTCTTTTATTCTCATCATAGGCAAGTTATATATGCTTTAAGTTAAATTGTCAAAAAAATTTGTTAACGCAAAAAATATTTTTTCTATGTGCAATAGACAAGATTAACATCAATTTTGTTTGTGGAAATGGTGTTCTTAAGATACTCTCAAACCCACAGCCATTTAAGGTCGACTTTAAAGCCAATTTTACCAGCCTGAAACAAACACTGGGAGGAATCAGATCTGAACCTACCACCAGAAAAATAAAACATTTCATTTAACACTAACATTGAATTGATGCTTTTGTTTGTTTGTTTGTTTGGAATTTTACATCACTTTCAACATTATTTCAGTCATTTCGTGATGAGACCTACTTGTAGCAGATTGTATCATGAGTTCAATCTCGGCATGGCCGGAAATCAAACCCACGACCTTTGGATCACCATAGAGGAACTGGTGCTAATAAGCTGGTGCTCTAACCAACTGCTCCACAGCCCATGGCCTTTGAATTGATGCTATAAAGTCTTCCAATATTATTTTTTATTTCTTTTCAACTTGACCTCAGCAAGAAAACTGTCAACATTGTTCTTCAGGAGAACGAAAGTCTTTTATTCTCATCATAGGCAAGTTATATGCTTTAAGTTAAATTTTTAAGTTAAATTGTCAACAAAATTTGTTAACGCAAAAAATATTTTTTCTATGTGCAATAGACAAGATTAACATCAATTCTGTTTGTGGAAATGGTGTTCTTAAGATACTCTCAAACCCACAGCCATTCAAGGTCGACTTTAAAGCCAATTTTACCAGCCTGAAACAAACACTGGGAGGGGTCAGAGCTGAACCTACCACCTCCCGCCCTCTACTTACATTACCAAGTACTAAATATTGGCCTCACAGATGCATAGTTTTACTATCCAGTTCTAAAGAGTTAACACCCAAAATTTCTCAAAATTTATTTTGTCAATTAAAGGTGAATGGCTTTTAATGTTCCCATACATTGCAAGGACAATGCAGGAATGAGATAGAATACTTTTTCCTCTCCTCTAAGTGCAGACTTTTTAATATACCTGGAAATGTTTTGAGAACTCCTGATAACCATTAGTAGTGTGATTTCATTATACATGGTGACGACCAAAGGAAGCATTGGATGACCATATTATGCCACATCTAACGAAGGATCAAAAACAACCATCAGGCCTTGACATAAAGAGAAAAATGTTGGTTGCCCAGTTGGGCCACCAGAGCATGAGAAGTGGTGGCCCGAAATTTCTAAGGATAATTGGATATGTGATACAATAAAGAGCATTGTACCTAAGGCTGCATAGTGTCTGAGTGGGGGATACTTGTCCCAATCAAATATTGATCATGATATGATATCTATCAAGCATTAGAATAATAAAACCAAGATAGTTTGGGCCACGAAAAGAGCAAAAATATGGTTGCCCAACTGGGCCACTACAACAGAACATTCACTGGCCCGAACAGAGGATCTGGTGGCCCCGGGCCACTGGGCCAGTGCATATGTCAAGCCCTGACCATACAATGACTGGCTTGAAGAATTTAACAGGACCAAAACATGTTTTGTTCAAACTGACCAGTAGCTAAGTGATCATTTAATATGCCTTGTATATATTTTAATGTAGTTCATCAAAAGTCACTTTATATTTTTTTATTTTCAAACTTGACCTCAGCCAGGGTTGGCACGTTTCTTCCGCTAGGCGGAAAAAACCGGACGAAAGGGCGGAAAAAACCGTCCCGGAAGAAACAGGTTCCTTCCGCTTAAAGCGGAAGAAACTGGAAGAAACTGGAAGAAACTAGAAATAATTGGATTAAAGTTGAAATATTTACTAAAATGACTGTAAAATGGGTTTAGAATGCTAAGGAACAACTTTATTCGAATGGTCACACATGGGGGGGTTGGGGGTATGAATGTATATGCAGGCTTACTGGATGGAAGAAACTTATCCTCCCGGAAGAAACTGGAAATAAATGGAAGAAAGTGGAAATATTTCATAAAATGATTGTAGAATTGGTTTAGAATGCTAAGGAATGACTTAATTATATAAATGGAATACTATACATACATGAAACATATTCAAATTGTTACTCATGGGGGGTGGGGGCATGAATGTTTAGGCATGCTAGCTATGGATGGAAGAAACTAATATCTTACAGAACTTACAGAAGAAACTTATCACTGCTTTTTAAAACTGGTTTACTTTTAAGGTGTATTATACTATAGATTGTTTTAAGTATAAATCATTGCTTTATTCTTTGTATGCCTGTTGTTGTCTTTGTGTGCCCATCCTGGAAGAAATAGGTTTCGTCCGCTTAAAGTGGAACAAACTGGAAGAAACTGGAAATAATTGGAAGAAACTGGAAATGGTCAATAAAATGACTATAAATTGGTTTAGAATGCTAAGGATTATATAAATGGAATACTATTCAAATGGTCACTATTGGGAGAGGTGGTATGAATGTTTATGCATGCTAGCTGTGGCTGGAAGAAACTGAAATCCTATATAGGGAAGAAACTTATCACTGCTTTTTAAAATTAGCTTAATATATAATGTGTCTTATACTATATATTATATTTTTTATATTTTAATTATAAATCATTGCTTTATTCTTTGTATGCCTGTTGTCTTTTAGATAAAAAAGAAAGTATTTACTGTTATTTACACCTCAAACATCTAACATCCACACTTTCTTTTATCTTTAAAGATCAAAGATTTAACTTGTACACCAAGGCCTTTCACACACCCTTTTATATATTTTCTTCCGGTTTCTTCCGGTTTCTTCCAGTTTCTTCCGGAAGAAAGTGGAAGAAACCGGACGAAATAGGTTTCTTCCACGTTTCTTCCACTGTCCCGGAAGAAACAGGTTTCTTCCGGAAGAAACCCAACCCTGACCTCAGCAAGAAAATTGTCAACACTGATCTTCAGGAGAACGAAAGTCTTTAATTCTCATCATCGGCCAGATATGTACAGGTGTTTATGTCCAATGAGGACTAACAAAAAACAAAAAATGTAATATTTATAATCAAAATTGATAGTTCTTGTATAAAGCAGGACATTGCTAAGAAAACCTAATCTCTCTTTTCAGCCCACTGATAGGTTTCCAGTGGCATTAGAACAGGCTTGCCTGATTTAGCGCTATATAAGTATTTTATTATTATTAGCTACTGGTACTGACCTCCTCGCATCATGCCTGGGGGAGGTCCTCTCATGCCGGGGGGTCCTCCACGTCCCATAGGGGGTGGTCCTCTCATACCGGGGGGTCCCTGTCCTCTCATCCCACCAGGGCCTCCCATACCACCCATACCAGGCTGACGGATCCTAGGCGGCGCAGCTGAAACATCAACATTCACTTAAGACAAATTGACAACATTTAGACAAATTTTTCTCTTAAGCAGCAAAGCTCAATTAATGACAAGTTTCCTTTTATGACTGATTGATGTTCACTCAAAAGAAACATTTCAATGAATTGTCCTGATCGAAGATTTCCAGGACAATGTTGAGAAAAATAAATAACATATTGACCTCAGAACAAAATTTGTCCACAATAGTAATTCAGAAGAACGAAAGTCTTGTATAATCTCATCATTGGTCAATGCTGAACTTTACCACTGGTCCTATCCACTAAATCACTTTGCAGATCAAAGGTGCAATATAGTTCCTAACTTAAAGACTCCTCATAAAAAATAACAGCCAACTCAAATATTTGAATTGTTCAAATATATCAGATGAACGAATGTTAGGTATAAATTAAAACTGAAAAGTTATAATCAAGCTAGTACTGGACAATTAGCAAACAAAAAATTGCCATTACTGGGTGTTAATCTGATGGATATTATTCTAAGCATGGCTGCTCTCATTTTCTGTGGATATCTATATATAGATATAATTGAAAGTAATTTGTATTCAACACAAACATTAAACAAAATCATATAACATGAACATAATTCAACAATATCTCACAAACCATATGAAAAATCACTGCTCCCTACAAATAAGGAAAAACAACAAGTGAAACTGCCAACAGCAATATCTCATTAGTCAACAAGAATATTGTTCATATTGTTCTTCAGAAAATGTGGGGTTTCTGTGACCTTTTAACATTGCCTTTCCCCTGAGTGTGATGTGAGAGGAGATCTATGGGTACTTACACACTGTACTGCCCCTTCCTCCCGGCTGCATCATGGATGATGAGGGTCCTCCCACGCCCCTTACTGGACCCTGGAGACCTGGAGCAGCTCCGGAGGGTCCCATGGATGGCACTCCACGCCCTGCAGCACGCCCCATGCCTGGCCCACCGCTAGCTCCAGGCAGCGGCACGCGGGCAATACCCTCCTGAAAACAACACACATATATTACTCCCACAAAAACACTATCTTATTTATACACGAACACATGAAAATATTGTGAAGCATACAAAAGAAAGCCAAGAGCTTGTACCTCAGCGGGTGGGGGTCCCTCCACGGTCATGGAGACCAGATTCTCCCCTCGGAGGAGGACCAGGCCCAATGTCCTCTTCTCTTCTCTCTCCTCTTTTGCCTTCTTTGGTTTGATTTTTCTGAACTCGTCGCAGTCTCCCAGGATGAGATTCATGTGCTTGTCGAAGGCTTTGAATGTTCCGATGAAGATGCGTCCGTCCTGCAGGGTGCACCGCATGCGGTAGTTGATGTGCTGCAGCATCTTGCTGCTCTTGCCGACCGTCTGAAACGAACACGTCGCATTTATAGCTCATATTCACAGACCATAGTATCTTATAAAACATAGTCATAACAAGCAGCAGTGAAATCCCCAAATTTGAACAAAATTGTCATAGCTCTCAATCATTTCAATACTGTGATTGCAAGTTTACATCTTGTTTTTTTTTTTAATGATTGGATTTTTGTGCACTAATGATTGCCGGACATGAGGTCTAATTACACTGGAAAGTAGCTTGTTGAGATAAAGATTGGCAGCTTTTCGTGAAGAGGAGGGAATAGAAAGCCATCAACTCAAATGCAAGGGCCACTTGGTACCAGTGTCGCTGTTATTTTGACAGTACCTGGTCAAAATAACCACGATACCAAGTGGACCGCCAAGTGGACCTGCACTATTGAACTGCCACATTAGACCATGGGTTAGGTTAGCGGCTGGATTTGGATATTTTATTAATGTAAATTATCTACAAGTGTCAGCTGCCAATCTAAACTACTTTCCGCCGTAATTTGACCTCATGTCCGGCAGATAATTCTGTGAATATTCTCTGGCAGATAATTCTGTGAATATTCTCACAGCCAGGCCCAACATTAGAACTACGCATTCAAGTTTGGCGGCCATTTTAATCTTCCAAATCGTAAATAAAATGCATTTCTAAGCTCAGATATTCTTTAATTTACATTTGTAGGTAATTTACATTGATACAATGCCCAAATTCAACAGCTTGACCGCGGTCCAATGCGGCAGTTCAATACCGTGGTCCACTTGGTATTGCCGTTATTTTGACCATAATTCATTTGGATCAGGTACTAAATGAATTAAAAAATGGATCTGTGACTCTGTCAAGTTTCTTTGAAATATTTTTCCAATTTTGATACCTGGCCAGTTTAACTCGGAGTCTGCATTTTCATTACCATTTAACAAAACACTTCAACAAATGAAATGTTAAATAAAGTAAATCAACTGTAAATATTTTGGAAAGATTCGTTCAGAAAGTTGAACCATGTACCTCACTTTGGATATTTAAAAGTAAAATTCTAACACAAATAATTAAATAACGGAGTCTGTGGAATTCTGTTGTTATGAAGTAATCGAAAACTGAAAAATCAATTATCTTGCACAGTTGAAGTAGATTGGATTTACTAGGAGTTTGTGTCAATAGAGATATGACAGAGTTTTGAGATGCGTAAAGGATGGGCGATAAAGGGGGTTTTACATTTCGTCATTTAAAAAATAACGATAGAAGTGATGTTGTTTCTCTATTCGTTGCATATAAATATATCGCACTTCACATTGTTGATTTTATAGTTCTGTGACAGTTTTCTTGTAAACCAAATGTCCTGTCGACAGGAATGAAGAAGCCATGGAGGTGACCTGCTTCAGCCTTGTGACAATACCGGTGTTTTAAAATACCCATAAAACTGTTGTTTTACGTGTTGTTGGCAATAAATAAGGTTAGATTAAGATAGTATATATGTTAAATAATAAAATGCATCTTAACTTACCATGATTGTGGTTCAGATGACGACCGATTTGAAAATTAAATTGGAGGACTACAAAGTCGCGCTCCAAGATGTCGGAAAAAGCGTCTACAGATACGAAACGCGTACGTTGAGTTTGACAACAAGCCAGCGCGCGTGCTTAACGCCACCTACCGGAGAAAATATTTAGCTGGTAGCCTGAATTTACCCTGTGAATTTACAAATATCATTTTTGTGGAAAGAACGTTTTAACTGCAGATAAAAACAACACCTTATCTTCATCTATTTCTACATCTGAAAAAGATGTGAATTTTTAAGGTTTCCTGATGAGGAGATTTTTTAAGGATTCTGGATGAGGAGGGAGAGTGTTGGAGAAGATGAAGATGGTTCACTCCCTTCCATCATGAGCACTGGACAAGAGACCTGCAGGCTTCACTGCCAATTATAATGTCAGTATCAGTGATGCAGGAGACTAACGTCTAGAACAGAATAAGTCTCGGTTGTCTGGACCACACAAGACCAAGCAGGTAGATACATGACATGTACTCCCAGTCCACTGACCATGCTGACTGTAAGCATGGTAAAGCCAAAATGCCACCAAAATCATAGATTTAGAATTGAGCAATATTTTCATTTTAACTCTTTGCTACTGGAGCTTCCAAATATTTGTCATGGACCTTTTGCTAAGTATACAACCATGTTTTTAGCAATAAAGAAGCTTAATAAAATTATGGAAATTCTTATTTTTTTTATGATAAAATGCATAATTGGCAAAAAATATATTTAAAAAAAATCTAACATGCGATGTATGTATGAACAAGCACATGAATTGATAGTATATCTGAGATATTGTTATCAGATATGACATAAACTGACTTGACTAATTCTTTTTTCTAGGAAAGAAATATTGGACAAGTGAAGATTGAAACACTTCGAGATGGCATAGTGTACTGCAGGCACATAACACAGCACCCAAGTGAATGTGTCAACTTCAAACAATGAAGTCGGCAATAATCTCAGGTTTAACAGACAATTTTGAAGTGTTTATTTTAGCAGTTTTGACATTGTGTCAAGATGTTCAAAGTAGAATAAGATCGTGCAACTATAACGCGGAGTATGAAGCTCTGACCAGAGTGTCCTACAGCAAGGCAGGTAACCACACGGTGTGGTCATCCTGCAATATAGCCAATCCTCGCACTCACTGGCAGACATGTGGACGCCCAGATAAGTCATGGTTGTGCGACCCCGATCATCTCCTCACAGAAACTGAAGGTACACGCATGCTTATATCTCCTGTAAAGAGAATCTACAGTCAAAATGCTTGATCTGCTCACTGGGACTAATGCTGACTTAAGGTCTATAATCCACAATGAAAAACTGGGACAGACTTGTGTTTTTTGGTTTAAATGTGTTCAAAGTAATGTTATTTGTTAATTTAGCACAGAAATAGTAAACTTAACCAGCTAGTCTTAAACGGTAGTTCGACTCATGTCCTGGCAACTTATATCAAGTATTTATATTTTCTTTATTTAATGCCATTCAAAGAATAATCAAGCTTTTTTGGAACATTTTAGATATAATCATGGCATAAAATATGAATTATCACTAAAAGATTTGGGTATTTAAAAATCTTATGTAAACGAGTTTGTCGGCCATGTGTGCTGTATGGGAAATACCCCCCCCTGGCGTCATAGCCTCACTCTCATCCTGGAATCCCTCAGAGCCGAAGGCAGTTACGTAAATATACGCTACCACACGAAGTTCTCTCCAGATGCTTCAAACTGATTGTGGATTATAGACCTTAATTGATCAGATTTGATTGGCTTATTAGTGTCACCTGGATGAAGTATATTGGCAGTCCACCAGGTGTCACTGCACACTGTCCACCAGGTGTCACTGCACACTGTCCACCAGGTGTCACTGCATACTGCCCACCAGGTGTCACTGTCATGCCCCAGTGTGACAAAATTTAATTCATTCCAAAATGTTGTTAGAATTTTCACAGTGTTAAATGTAAGATAATAAGTCTTCATAACTTTGTATTAGATGTAGAGAAATCCTGTGGTAAAATATCTCTCACAGCAAGCATGACATTGGGTACAAAGCAATCAGTAGTACAAAGTCATTTGTTAAGATGCAGGCAACCCGGAACCCTAGTCACCAAATACTGGGAATCCTGATGATGGCGGGCTGACTCAAGACTGCCGGCATCAGGGCTGCTTAAAAGAGCCCTGCATCCCAACCCAAAGTTAGTCAGTTTTAGTCAGGTTTTTAGTCAGGTTTTGGAGTCAGGTTTTGGAGTCAGGTTTTGGAGTCAGGTTTTGGAAACAGAGTTTAGGAATCAGAGTCTTCAGAAGCTAATATGAAACAGTTTTGGTGCTGACAAATATTGTACATGACTTGCTTTCACACTTTGTATCACAGACACTTTATGTATTTGGATTAAGATAAGAAAATACAACTCTAAACTCTACGACCAGCGTTGTTCTTCATTAACCCTTATTGCCATGGCTAGCTCCCCAGGCCACGGTGATAGAACTCACAAATAATACATATTTCTGATATCTAGAATAAAATCATGGGTGATATAATTCCAAGAGTATAAAAATGTCGGGTTATGTCCCATTGTGGAAAACATTGTCCCTTTAATTGTGACATGATGGGGAGATTTTCTCACCAATTTTTCCTTCCCAATCACTGCAGAGGAACTGGTGCTAACAAGCTTGCACTCTAGCCATTTGGGCCACAGCATGTGGCTGGTATCCGTACTGAAATATTGCAGTGCTGAATTTGTATCTGAATTAGGAAAAAGAGAAATACAATCCTATGCTCATTAAATATATAAAATGCCAACATTCCAGGTGGAAGAAATTCCAGTTAGATTAAAACAAAATATTGAACACCAATCTTCCTGATCGTTGATGGACCTTCTTCGCCTGACCAAGTGTCAGGTATTAATTCAGTCAGGACCAGCAGTCTGCCAGCCATCAGGAAAATATTCTAGGGATTTAACATGTTTGTGATCTAAATAATATATTTCTCGGGGAAAAAACCTTTAATTATTCTAGAATGATCTTGCATTTGTCAGAATAGTTTTCTCTTTGAAAATTTGACAATTGATACACAGTCATTAAGTCAACACAAGCTGACGAGATGTTCTTGCTCTGTATCCACTGTGTGTCACTGCCACAATTTGTTTTCAGTTATTTTTTATGACCTTATGTTTTCTTCATCATTCCTTTACACTTGGACAAAATGACTAGATACTATAACATGATAATATGTAGGCCTGGGAAATTTTGGGGCTGAGCTATTTTGACCTTGGGTCAAAGTTAAGGTCATGACCAGCACAGGAGCAACTTTGCTTGTGAATGCTCGTGAATGCTCTATTTTCTGAAAAATAACAGCAATATTGATATCACCTTGCAGATATGATCTGCTTATTAGGGGCATGGAAAAGTTGAATATTGAGAGACCTTGAGCTAATTTAATGGTCACAGGAGCTGATTTTCAAATCAGTTATTTGTGTTATTTTGCAAAACACTACAAATAGCATTTATACGCACTATATTACATAAGGACCTGATAGATGATTTATTATAATGTGATCTTGTATTTGTCAGAATATTTCCCCCTTCTGCTTGGACATGAGGACCTGGTAGATAATTTATCAAATGTGACTGTATGTTATTTCAAGCTGAGGAGGTTGAGAGGAAGCTGAATGAGACAGTATCCACTACTCCGTGCCGGTGTGATGAGGACAAGTGCCAGGATGGAGTGGGTCACCCAGTCGTCTTCGTGCTCGTCAACTATACCAGGATTCCCAACAGACAACACAAGTTGTGAGTATCAAGGAATGAAGAAGATACGGTCAGACTTCAGTATCCCAAAACAGAATATCCCAGAATTCACACTCTGCTCTCGAGGGTGTACCGGTAGATGCTGTTTGCATTTTTAAATGCATTATGATTGCAGCTGTGAGCATTTTTTTGCAGCTTTGAGCATTATGAATACAGCTGTGAGCATTATTTTTGTAGCTGTGAGCATTATGATTACAGCTGAGCATTATGATTACAGCTGTGAGCATTATGATTACAGCTGAGCATTATGATTACGGCTGTGAGAATTATGATTACAGCTGTGAGCATTATTTTTACAGCTGTGAGCATTATGATTACAGCTGTGAGCATTATGATTACAGCTGAGCATTATGATTACAGCTGAGCATTATGATTACAGCTGTGAGCATTATGATTACAGCTGTGAGAATTATGATTACAGCTGTGAGCATTATGATTACAGCTGTGAGAATTATGATTACAGCTGTGAGAATTATGATTACAGCTGTGAGCATTATTTTTACAGCTGTGAGCATTATGATTACAGCTGTGAGAATTATGATTACAGCTGTGAGCAATATGATTACAGCTGTGAGAATTATGATTACAGCTGTGAGCATTATTTTTACAGCTGTGAGAATTATGATTACAGCTGTGAGAATTATGATTACAGCTGTGAGCATTATTTTTACAGCTGTGAGAATTATGATTACAGCTGTGAGCATTATGATTACAGCTGTGAGCATTATGATTACAGCTGTGAGCATTATTTTTGCAGCTGTGAGCATGGTTGGTGCAAGCTGATTTATCCTCAGCTGGACCCACTGGGCAGGGAACCCACCATTGTCGAGCAGAAAACGGCTCTGGAGAAACTCCCAGAAACACTTATGTCCAGATGGCGACTCGGTAGATGTGGCGATGAAGTTATATTCTTCTTCACCAAAAAATATCAATATGTGAGTAACAAAATTAAAACTCACCAATTGCATTTGAGAATTTGTATTGATTACATTTTAAGTTGTTAAACCACTCAATTAAAAAGTTTCCACATCCCCCTAAAAAAAAATCAAAGGAAAGTCAATTGAGATTTAAAATTTATTCTAGAATGACAAATATTGCCAAGAAGCCTGTTAAAAGTCTTTTGATATTGTCTTCATAACTTGTGTTTTATGTTATGATTGATGTTTGTCAGATGAGTGCAGTGGCTGGCACTAAGGCGTATGGTAAGCTTGGTGACACGCTGACAGATGCCCTGGACGAGGCCAGCCCTGTGTTTTATGAAGGTCGCATCAAGGACGCTTTGCTGATTATTCTGGATAGATACACTGATGACCTGCAGCATGTCAACTCGTGGTCGTTCATCGTCGGCATCGTGTGTGTGGCAGTCGTCGGAGTCGTCATCATCGTCGGCATCGTCATCACCATCAAGTTCTGCCACTCGGAGTTCAAGCAGGGAAAGAACTGCTGGCAGGTGTGTGCTGGCCTGATTGGTGGACACTACGCCTTCTTGTTTGGTGGGCACCCAGTGAGAAAGTCAGCCACCAGGGAGTCTGGTACCCTGGCTGAGACTGAAGCACTGTAGTAACAAAACCAACCTAAATGAGAGCGATAGGGTGCCAGTGAGAAAGTCAGCCACCAGGCAGTCTGGTACCCAGGCCGAGACTGAAGCACTGTAGTAACAAAACCAACCTAAATGAGAGCGATAGGGTACCAGTGAAAAAGTCAGCCACCAGGGAGTCTGGTACCCTGACTGAGAATGAAACACTGTAATTCCAAAGCAAACTTTAACCATGAGAGATTGACAGGTCAATATTATGAGATGTACTCCTGCCATCAATCAAACCGATACGTTTCTGTTTTTACTGTTTTGCCAATGAATTACCTCATTGTGTCGATGTAGGGTAGCACTGTTTGATGCCATTCTGGCACTATTCAGAGGTAAATACATTTCATGATGTCATATGTATGTTGCTATACTTTCATGACATCATTTTACCCCAACCTGTGGACGGTGATTTACGGCACCTCCGGGCATAATAAATTTCGCTCATACTGTCCAGATACAAACTCCCCCAACGGCGATATAATTAAAATCTGTGTCTTTTAATAAACATAGAAATATTCTACTGTGTATAAACAGTGGTCCTCCTTCATTTAATAAGTGAATATTTCTATATGTATGAGATTTTAATTTCATCGCCGTGTGGGGAAGATTGTATGTGGATAATGTGAGCGAAGTTTATTTACTTTTCACACTGATTAAGTCAATTATTCGTGCCGTAAATCACCATCCACAGGTTTCCCTCATGTGTAAGATGACCTCCAAACATTAACTAAAGGTTTGGGTACGAAAACCTTGTTTTATACTCGAGCAAATACAGTAGGCTATGAAATTGTTCTAATAGATTTTTCAGACAATAACGGGGATGCATTTTTCAAAATGTTTATAGACATGAAAGACAAATACATTTATCACCAATGTGTGAATTTTTAACGTTTTTTGCAAAATTGGTGCTTAATCCCTTTAATGACTTGAGATTTAAGCGCAGACTTGAAATCTAAGCACACATTTGTTTCTTGGGATTGTTTCCTACAGCTGGCCTAGGTAATTGTCCTTGGCTCTTACATGGTGTAAATAACAACGAATATAACAAACTTCCCAGGCTTATTATCATGATAACATGGAAGAGTTTGAGCTCCCTAGTCTTGGATATAGAATGGCATTCATTTGGACAGACAATCTTTGTGATATACTGTTCCTGGGGACACAGACGCTCCTTAGGAACTTGATATTTATATATTTAAATTGGAAACATGTTAATTTATTTGTGGTAGTTTTTATGCAAAGATTTTTTAACCTGATATGTTTTATATAAAACCCGGACAGGGTGCCATACGACTTTCAGGATGTTATTTGTGGTTTATGCTCAGACTCAGCAGAAACGAGTCTCATTATTGTTTCAGAATTCAGGGATTATATTATTCATGGTGTATCAGGGTGCTCAGGTCTTGTGCTGACCAAAAAAAACCATAAAATCTAGTCCACTTTATTCATGCAGCTGAATTATCAAAAAGGTTTCTGCAAATAAATATGCATTTTGAAAAGGTGAATCTATATATATTTGTTGTCATATATGTGTATTGTATCATTATCATTAGTATCATTACTGAAGACGTATCATTACTGAAGACGTATCATTACTGAAGAAGTATCATTACTGATGACGTATCATTACTGAAGACGTATCATTACTGAAGAAGTATCATTACTGATGACGTATCATTACTGAAGAAGTATCATTACTGAAGATGTATCATTACTGAAGGAGTATCATTACTGAAGATGTATCATTACTGAAGAAGTATCATTACCGAAGAAGTATCATTACTGAAGAAGTATCAGCCCAGGGAGATCAAGGGTGAATAATAAGCTTACAGAAAGGTTCTCAATTCACAAGAATAACAGGAAAAGAATTCTCACTGCTTGAATAGGCCCTGCTGCCACCTGGTGTGTTAAAATGTCATGCCTGGTTGAATCATATAGACATGCACGCTTGGCTCATCGCAGTAACAAATATTGATTGGCATGTCATTTTCTGTCAATACGTCAATCATTATTGTGATTACTTTACAAAGGCGTATAATTTGCTGAACTAAAGTCTCCAGTGAAAAGATATATATATATATATATATATATATATATATATATATATATATATATATATATATATATATATATATATATATATATATATATATATATATATATATATATCACAAATTATATAACACTAGCAAATAACAAAATGCTGAATCTCAGATGAGTTTATAAACATATCTAAGTGGCAGGATAAAGAAATGGGGTTGTGCATTATTACTTGGCTAAATATGGCTATGGGGTTTTCTTTTAATTAATATTGGTAATTTGAAATAAACAATACTTTGTGACTGCATCTCAGTGATGAGGATGTTGGCTCCATGAGTAACTTACTGATAAGGGAACAAGCAGATTATTGATGTCAAGTGACGGGTAAACACATCCGGTGAAGCAGCAATGAGCCCCCAGACCGCTATATGGTGTACTCCAGGGTTAATAAAGGTCAGAAGGGTCAAAGGTCACTGGATGATTTGTATATATACCTGACATAATATTCTGCCACCAAGACCCTTTATTTGTATTCAGTGATTTATACATGTTCTTAAATTCTTTGATACTATAAACTGCTGGAGTCTCTTTGAGATGTGGGCAGAGAGGGCGATTGATGATTACATGATTAATATGATGGCAGGTAGACTGTGTTAGTGTAGGTTTGTATGAATAAGGTCAGCCTGTAGCATATCAGTGATATTAGTTGGCAGAGCAGTGTAATGTAAGCAAGCACAACTCATTAATTCTCACACTCCTTATCTTGACTTCTCCCACTCTGCCCACCTTCCTGGCCATGCTTGCCATATTTCTAGGTTCTTGGGACATCAAGCAACATTACTATATTTTTTGTTTGAGGGGAACATTGAGTGGATACTATGACCTCTGACTTATTTGGACAGTGTCCAGTGCAGATACTCGATACCTTGAAATCCAGTTTCCCTGTCCATCACCCACACCACTCCCCCCTCCCACTCCCACCTCCCACTCCCCCCTCCCACTCCCCCCTCCCACTCCCCCCTCCCACTCCGCCCTCCCACTCCCCCCTCCCACTCCCCCCTCCCACTCCCCCCTCCCACTCCCCCCTCCCACTCCGCCCTCCCACTCCGCCCTCCCACTCCCCCCCCCACTCCCCCCCCCCCCACTCCCCCCTCCCACTCCCCCCTCCCACTCCGCCCTCCCACTCCCCCCTCCCACTCCCCCCTCCCACTCCCCCCACACCACTCCCCCCTCCCACTCCCCCCCTCCCACTCCCCCCTCCCACTCCCCCCACACCACTCCCCCCTCCCACTCCCCCCTCCCACTCCCCCCTCCCACTCCGCCCTCCCACTCCCCCCTCCCACTCCCCCCTCCCACTCCGCCCTCCCACTCCCCCCTCCCACTCCCCCCTCCCACTCCGCCCTCCCACTTTAAATTAATCAGGATACATAACTGGACCTTTAAATTAATCAGGATACATAACTGGACCTTTAAATTCACCAGGATAAATAACTGGACCTTTAAATTAATCAGGATACATAACTGGACCTTTAAATTAATCAGGATACATAACTGAACCTTTAAATTAATCAGGATACATAACTGAACCTTTAAATTAATCAGGATACATAACTGGACCTTTACATTAATCAGGATACATAATTGGACTTCTGGATTTAATCGGGTACCCGATTTGACTGTTAGATATATTTTGTAATTGTAGCACCAGATTTACTTTACAATCTTCACTCTGTTACTGGAAACAAGAAATCTAGCAGGTGTGGCCTAAATGTTTCACAATATAAACACATGATAATTGGTGTCAAGGGTGGCTGCACAGTAACCTTGACTTGGTCATCTCAACATATGAACATATCTACATCATGTTCTTGTCAGATTGATTTCTTAGAGACAAAACAAGAAAGGAAAATGCAGGGAAATTACATATTGCACAGGGAACAAAATTGTACAGACTTAAGCAAAATGAAAATGGAATTAATACTGTATGTAGAGTGCTTTGGATGGGTCTGAGAGGATTGGTGTGGATGTATATGTTTTACTGGATGACATTTCCCAAGCCAGCTTCACAATGGATATGGGCCCTTTGTATGAGGCGCTGGGATATAGCAGACAGTGTTTGCTTTTTGATTTCATTGTTTATGGAGTGCTAGGGGGTCTGCTGTGTGGGGTGGGGATCACAGGGAACCTTGTCGCATTCTGCAAACTCAACAAGGAAAAAATGCAACAGGCAGCCATCTTTCTTTTGAAATGGTTGGCCATCTACGACACCTTGTACCTGGGAATATTCTTCATGACGATGGTCTGGTACAATTACTTTGTCATCAGCGGCCAGGAAGGCCACGTGTACAATGCTAAGATATATATCTGGGTGTACATCCACCCGCTAATATCTGCAGCCATCACCGGCTCGCGCTGGATGATGGTTCTCGTCTCTCATCAAAGGAAAACCATGGTCTGTCAGCCTCTGAGGTTCTTCCCGGAGGAGGCGCTGAGGCAGGCCAAGCTGCAGCTACTGGTGCTGAGCGTGTTGGCAGTCGTGACCAGCATCCCAAGGTTCCTGGAACACGTCCTTATTGAAGTCTCTGTAGAGAACAGCACATACCTCAGTCTTAATTACACCCAGATATGGCGGCATTCAACGTATCAGTATGTGTACAAAGTAGGGCTTGTATGGACATTCAACACCATCGTTCCCATAGCTGTGACCACGCGTAACACGTATCAGATAGTACGCTCGCTACGGGAGCAGCAGAGGAAGCGAGCCGCCCTCGTGTCATCAGAGCTGCCTCAACTCTCCACTGTCACGCGCAGGGAGACCAGGATCACCGTCAAACTCGTCACCATATCTGCCATATTCATACTGCTGCATATGCCAATGTTAGTCTACCCCTTGGCAAGGTTATTTTTCCCAATCACAGAGGGCACTCCGTGCGGCCATCCATTCTCTAAGTTCATGTCAATCGCTGACCTTCTCAGCATCCTTAGTAATGCTATTAACTTCTTCATCTACTACCCATTCACATCACAAGTCAGGAAATTTGTGGCCAGAATTTGTATTAAGAAGCAAAACTCAATCCATCCATTAAGAGAAGAGCAGTCAAAACAACACTGATCTAAACTCACAACAAACAAGACCTTTATTGTTTCATAACTGTGTAAATTTATGATTCGTGTCAGGTTTTTTAAATTGCTTTATAATTAGTATAACCTATATTCTGTACATATCACAATCATTACTTTTATCACAGAGACTTTGGTTAATTAACTGAAATAAACTTTCATTGTATATCATTGTATATAATAAAATAGTTATATCACTTGTACATGTATAATGCATTCATCAGCTCAATAGGTTTACAGACATGTACATGTATCTATGATAAAAAAAACCTGTATATGCACACAATATAATAGGATAAAATAATAGACACTGATCCTGGTAAGGTCAGTATCTGAGGTAAGTCAAAGTTAACTTGAGGAGCAATATAACACACATGCACATGTATAATGCACTCCTTGTTTAAAAACATGTTTTACTGTTACCTACATGAAGCCTTTGTAAAAAAACCTTTGCATTCCAACTTCCTTTTTTCCTCTAATCCTTTATAAAGTGAACGATTTTGATGTCCTGAGTGAGAGGTACGAGTGTTTCCAGGCAGGTCTACACATCCTGGTGTTGCATTATGCCCATGATGTGGTAGAACTGGGTCATGTTAAGGGCGTTGGCTACGCTCAGAGGCAGGGACGGGAACAGCACCAGGAAGTAACGTACAGGATCCTGCAGAAGCAGCTTGGACCGCCCCGACCTGAAAACACATCCCATAATATTAAACATAACAGCAGCTTGGACCGCCCCGACCTGAAAACACATCCCATAATATTAAACATAGCAGCATCTTAGACCGCCCCGACCTGAAAACACATCCCATAATATTAAACATAACAGCAGCTTGGAATGCCCCGAACTGAAAACACATCTCATAATATTAAACATAGCAGCAGCTTGGACTGCCCCGACCTGAAAACACATCCCATAATATTAAACATAGCAGCAGCTTGGACCGCCCCGACCTGAAAACACATCCCATAATATTAAACATAGCAGCAGCTTGGACTGCCCCGACCTGAAAACACATCCCATAATATTAAACATAGCAGCAGTTTGGACCACCCCGACCTGAAAACACATCCCATAATATTAAACATAGCAGCAGCTTGGACCGCCCCGACCTGAAAACACATCCCATAATATTAAACATAACAGCAGTTTGGACCTGTAAACACATCGCATACTGTCAATATTAAAGGGTCTCCCATTAAGGTGTGTCCCCTTTTGGGGTGTGCATCTACTTACAGCATTTGACGGAGCATAGATGTGCAGATGACCGTGTTGTCCATGAACTGCAGCAGGTCTACGACACAGGTTCTGTAGGGAGCCCGCGCTCGCAGCTTCTCCATCTCCCGCAGCAGGCAGTAGTCCACCAGCTGCGTCCAGGGCTTGTTACTGCCACAGCTCGGCACACCAACTGAGTTGATGCGGTAGTGTAAATCCATATTCCTTCTGCAACCAAGGAAACCACGATTACTGAAGAGGACAAAACACCGACAAATAGCTAGCCTTTATTAGATAACCTTTATAACCTTTATAAGATAGAGTCTGTTTATAATCATCGTTTGCACTTCAGAAATACTTACAATAACAATGACAAAGGTATTCTGAATTGCTCTAAAAGATGGCAGTGAATTATATTGACAATAATGTTATAGTAAAATTAAAAAGAAAAAGGAGCAATCATAAGGCCAACGTTTGATGTACTGGAATTCATTGAGGCCTAATATACATGTATGTAATATACCTGTCGTTCCCGTCTTTTCCCAAGAATTCTTGCGAAACAAGTGTCAGCAGCTTGAACTTTTTGTCTGCAGGCCAGAAGAATATATGGCTGAAATAGAGACAAATTGCATCAGTTATATCTGCCCTCCAGGTTACAGTTTACACCATTTTCATCAGACCCATAACAATTTGCTGAGGCAAAACAAATTCATAATTTCTACTCCCCTGAGGTCGTCACTGATCTAGAATGCCTTGTGTCATAATTTCTACTCCCTTGAGGACGTCACTGATCTAGAATGCCTTGTGTCATAATTTCTACTCCCCTGAGGGCGTCACTGATCTAGAATGCCTTGTGTCATAATTTCTACTCCCCTGAGGACGTCACTGATCTAGAATGCCTTGTGTCATAATTTCTACTCCCTTGAGGACGTCATTGATCTAGAATGCCTTGTGTCATAATTTCTACTCCCCTGAGGGCGTCACTGATCTAGAATGCCTCGTGTCTTAATTTCTACTCCCCTGAGGGTGTCACTGATCTAGAATGCCTTGTGTCATAATTTCTACTCACTTGAGGGCGTCACTGATCTAGAATGCCTTGTGTCATAATTTCTACTCCCTTGAGGACGTCACTGATCTAGAATGCCTTGTGTCATAATTTCTACTCCCCTGAGGGCGTCACTGATCTAGAATGCCTCGTGTCTTAATTTCTACTCCCCTGAGGGTGTCACTGATCTAGAATGCCTTGTGTCATAATTTCTACTCACTTGAGGGCGTCACTGATCTAGAATGCCTTGTGTCATAATTTCTACTCCCTTGAGGACGTCACTGATCTAGAATGCCTTGTGTCATAATTTCTACTCCCCTGAGGGCGTCACTGATCTAGAATGCCTTGTGTCATAATTTCTACTCACTTGAGGGCGTCACTGATCTGCGGCCTGCAGTGTGGGTCAGGGCTTAGCATGGAGCTCAGCAGACTGTCCACACCAGACTCCCCGACAGGAAGCCGTGGCGCCACCTGGCATCCACGCTGCATTTCCTGTAGAATCTGTTTGGGCTGGTTGCCAAATGGGTGCTGTCCCACACTGCAGAGGTAACACAGCAGCATCCCAGCCACCTGCAAGCAACGGCCTCATCACTCAAACAAACACCAAACCCTTCATATATTTATACTTTACAAGAAATATGTATCCCTTTTATTTCAAATTCCTTTTTTTCTTTAGAAACTGAAAAAATGGTCATAGAAGCTATATAAATAGGATCATAATGTACAGTCTTCTGCAAAAGGTACCATCTTTATCGGATACTCAGGACTGACCTAACTTTCTGAGAGGCAGCTTTGCTCTAGCACTGACCTGAGTGTCTGAGAGACGGTCAGCCCTGTTATAGCACTGAACTGAGTGTCTGAGAGACGGTCAGCCCTGTTATAGGACTGACCTGAGTATCTGAGAGACAGTCAGCTCTGTTATAGCACTGACCTGAGTGTCTGAGAGACAGTCAGCCCTGTTATAGGACTGCACTGACCTGAGTGTCTGAGAGACGGTCAGCTCTGTTATAGGACTGACCTGAGTATCTGAGAGACAGTCAGCCCTGTTATAGGACTGCACTGACCTGAGTGTCTGAGAGACGGTCAGCCCTGTTATAGGACTGACCTGAGTATCTGAGAGACAGTCAGCTCTGTTATAGCACTGACCTGAGTGTCTGAGAGACAGTCAGCCCTGTTATAGGACTGCACTGACCTGAGTGTCTGAGAGACGGTCAGCTCTGTTATAGCACTGACCTGAGTGTCTGAGAGACAGTCAGCTCTGTTATAGGACTGACCTGAGTGTCTGAGAGACAGTCAGCTCTGTTATAGCACTGACCTGAGTGTCTGAGAGACAGTCAGCTCTGTTATAGGACTGACCTGAGTATCTGAGAGACAGTCAGCCCTGTTATAGGACTGCACTGACCTGAGTGTCTGAGAGACGGTCAGCTCTGTTATAGCACTGACCTGAGTGTCTGAGAGACAGTCAGCTCTGTTATAGGACTGACCTGAGTGTCTGAGAGACAGTCAGCTCTGTTATAGCACTGACCTGAGTGTCTGAGAGACAGCCAACTCTGTTATAGCACTGACCTGAGTGTCTGAGAGACAGCCAACTCTGTTATAGCACTGACCTGAGTGTCTGAGAGACAGTCAGCTCTGTTATAGCACTGACCTGAGTATCTGAGAGACAGTCAGCTCTGTTATAGCA
Source organism: Amphiduros pacificus (assembly GCA_949316495.1). Taxonomy (NCBI): domain Eukaryota; kingdom Metazoa; phylum Annelida; class Polychaeta; order Phyllodocida; family Hesionidae; genus Amphiduros; species Amphiduros pacificus. The sequence continues at coordinate 972,938 of OX439001.1, read as the reverse complement.
CTGACCTGAGTGTCTGAGAGACAGTCAGCTCTGTTATAGCACTGACCTGAGTGTCTGAAAGACAGTCAGCTCTGTTATAGCACTGACCTGAGTGTCTGAGAGACAGTCAGCTCTGTTATAGCACTGACCTGAGTGTCTGAAAGACAGTCAGCTCTGTTATAGCACTGACCTGAGTGTCTGAGAGACAGTCAGCTCTGTTATAGCACTGACCTGAGTGTCTGAGAGACCGTCAGCATTGTTATATGACTCACCTGAGTGTCTGAGAGACAGTCAGCTCTGTTATAGCACTGACCTGAGTGTCTGAGAGACAGTCAGCTCTGTTATAGCACTGACCTGAGTGTCTGAAAGACAGTCAGCTCTGTTATAGCACTGACCTGAGTGTCTGAGAGACAGTCAGCTCTGTTATAGCACTGACCTGAGTATCTGAGAGACGGTCAGCTCTGTTATAGCACTGACCTGAGTGTCTGAGAGACAGTCAGCTCTGTTATAGCACTGACCTGAGTGTCTGAAAGACAGTCAGCTCTGTTATAGCACTGACCTGAGTGTCTGAGAGACAGTCAGCTCTGTTATAGGACTGACCTGAGTGTCTGAGAGACAGTCAGCTCTGTTATAGCACTGACCTGAGTGTCTGAGAGACAGCCAACTCTGTTATAGCACTGACCTGAGTGTCTGAGAGACAGCCAACTCTGTTATAGCACTGACCTGAGTGTCTGAGAGACAGTCAGCTCTGTTATAGCACTGACCTGAGTATCTGAGAGACGGTCAGCTCTGTTATAGCACTGACCTAAGTGTCTGAGAGACAGTCAGCTCTGTTATAGCACTGACCTGAGTGTCTGAGAGACAGTCAGCGTTGTTAATGCACTGACCTGAGTGTCTGAGAGACAGTTAGCTCTGTTGTAGCACTGACCTGAGTGTATGAGAGACAGTCAGCTCTGTTATAGCACTGACCTGAGTGTCTGAGAGACAGCCAACTCTGTTATAGCACTGACCTGAGTGTCTGAGAGACAGTCAGCTCTGTTATAGCACTGACCTGAGTATCTGAGAGACGGTCAGCTCTGTTATAGCACTGACCTAAGTGTCTGAGAGACAGTCAGCTCTGTTATAGCACTGACCTGAGTGTCTGAGAGACAGTCAGCGTTGTTAATGCACTGACCTGAGTGTCTGAGAGACAGTCAGCTCTGTTATAGCACTGACCTGAGTGTCCGAGAGACAGTCAGCTCTGTTATAAGACTGACCTGAGTGTCTGAGAGACAGTCTGCGTTCTTGTAGGCTAGATACAGCACGTCTGAAGATTGCCATATCTGGTGTTGGAGTTTCTGGTCTGAATAAAGCAGAGAAGAGAATATATTGGAGAAATTATTGGAATTCATTTAATGGTGCTGGGATAGATATATACCACAAATAATGCTAATAAAATACATCTATTTAAAATATAAATGTGCTGTCAACACATATTCGATAAAAGAAGAAGTGGAAATTCTGATCCACATTGTTTCTTCCTGGTATATTTCATATTAAAAAAAATCTTGCAAAGTAGATTTTTTTCAAGAACAAGTAATGCTCTGCCTTTTGGTTGTCTTGACAAGCAATAGAAAAATTAATTTCAACATTTAAATACAAAACAATTAAAAATAAAAAAATTAAACACCTCCATTACGTAAAATCAAGCAAAAAGTAAAAGGGAAATCCTTAATTTTTTTAATTTCACAGTTAAAATGTTTCAAGTCGTGAAAGATTTTGTGGTCTCAGAAAAAAAAAGTTTTCAATCAACAACACATGCCGAGATTTCCTACCAAATGCTTCAGGGAATAAAAAATGATCCATCAGAACAGGAAGACAGGTTCAGTTGTAGCAAGTCTTACAATACCTGGGGTCATGTCCAGTAAGTTGGCTGCGTCGTATCCAAAGTCGGCCACTTTCACTGTCATGCTGTGGTCAATGAGTATGTTTTGGGGCTGCAAACCAGGAAGAAATATTTATACATATACATTAATTATATACTTTATAAACTACATTTATTACATTGACCTAAATAATGCAAGATAAGCAATAGAGGTATGGAGGCTGACTCAATTAATTTAGTGTTCATTTTTTTTCAATGTATTTTTGCATATTTGTGAGCATATCTTCTTTTACTCTAATAAGTACAGGGAAGTGTGGAGGACAGGGGAGGCAGTGACTGGATGTACGGGAGGCAGCTTACCTTGAGGTTGGCATGCACTATGCCGTGCTTGTGGAGGTTGGCATGCACTATGCCATGCTGGTGGAGGCAGCTTACCTTGAGGTTGGCATGCACTATGTCGTGCTGGTGGAGGTTGGCATGCACTATGCCATGCTGGTGGAGGCAGCTTACCTTGAGGTTGGCATGCACTATGCCGTGCTTGTGGAGGTTGGCATGCACTATGCCATGCTGGTGGAGGCAGCTTACCTTGAGGTTGGCATGCACTATGCCGTGCTGGTGGAGGTTGGCGTGCACTATGCCGTGCTGGTGGAGGCAGCTTACCTTGAGGTTGGCATGCACTATGCCATGCTGGTGGAGGCAGCTTACCTTGAGGTTGGCGTGCACTATGCCGTGCTGGTGGAGGCAGCTTACCTTGAGGTTGGCATGCACTATGCCGTGCTGGTGGAGGCAGCTTACCTTGAGGTTGGCGTGCACTATGCCGTGCTGGTGGAGGCAGTGAACGCCGGCCACAAGTCCCTTGCACATGCTCCACTTGAGGATGGGGTCTATGAAGGCCTGCTGCCCGGAGCCCGGCAGGTGGGATTCCTTCAGGAAGCTCACATACTGCACCAGGTTGTAGTCACATAACGGAACAGCCTCAAAACCAGCTCCATTCCTGCACTGCAAACTCTGCAACCCACAGTAAATAGCCTCAAAACCAGCTCCATTCCTGCACTGCAAACTCTGCAACCCACAGTAAATAGCTTCAAAACCAGCCCCGTTACTATACTGCAAACTCTGCAACCCACAGGAAATAGCTTCAAAACCAGCCACGTTACTATACTGCAAACTCTGCAACCCACAGTAAATAGCTTCAAAACCAGCCCCGTTACTATACTGCAAACTCTGCAACCCACAGTAAATAGCTTCAAAACCAGCCCCGTTACTATACTGCAAACTCTACAACCCACAGTAAATAGCTTCAAAACCAGCCCCGTTACTATACTGCAAACTCTACAACCCACAGTAAATAGCTTCAAAACCAGCCCCGTTACTATACTGCAAACTCTGCAACCCACAGTAAATAGCTTCAAAACCAGCTCCATTCCTACACTGCAAACTCTACAACCCACAGTAAATAGCTTCAAAACCAGCTCCATTCCTACACTGCAAACTCTACAACCCACAGTAAATAGCTTCAAAACCAGCCCCGTTACTATACTGCAAACTCTACAACCCACAGTAAATAGCTTCAAAACCAGCCCCGTTACTATACTGCAAACTCTGCAACCCACAGTAAATAGCTTCAAAACCAGCCCCGTTACTATATACTGCAAACTCTACAACCCACAGTAAATAGCTTCAAAACCAGCTCCATTCCTACATTGCAAACTCTACAACCCACAGTAAATAGCTTCAAAACCAGCTCCATTCCTACACTGCAAACTCTGCAACCCACAGTAAATAGCTTCAAAACCAGCCCCGTTACTATACTGCAAACTCTACAACCCACAGTAAATAGCTTCAAAACCAGCCCCGTTACTATACTGCAAACTCTGCAACCCACAGTAAATAGCTTCAAAACCAGCCCCGTTACTATATACTGCAAACTCTACAACCCACAGTAAATAGCCTCAAAACCAGCCCCGTTACTATACTGCAAACTCTGCAACCCACAGTAAATAGCTTCAAAACCAGCCCCGTTACTATATACTGCAAACTCTGCAACCCACAGTAAATAGCCTCAAAACCAGCTCCATTCCTGCACTGCAAACTCTACAACCCACAGCAAATAGCTTCAAAACCAGCTCTGTTACTTTACTGCAAACTCTGCAACCCACAGTAAATAGCTTCAAAACCAGCTCTGTTACTATACTGCAAACTTTACAACCCATAGTAAATAGTTTCAAATCCAGCTCCGTTACTATACTGCAAACTCTGCAACCCACAGTAAATAGCCTCAAAACCAGCTCCATTCCTGCACTGCAAACTTTACAACCCGCAGTAAATAGCTTCAAATCCAGCTCTGTTACTATACTGCAAACTCTACAACCTATGGTAAATAGCTTCAAAACCAGCTCCGTTAAAATGTACACACTGTCCACATTGTGTTAATTATTTTATACAGCTTTAATCCATGTTATTTTGCTGACCTTGCAAAGCAGAAGGTTAGGACTTGTCAGTATGTCTGCATGAAGCTGAGCGTAGATGTTCTTGATTCCATACACTTTAGCAGCGGTTTTTTCCTTCACAACAAGTTCTGTACCATCCGTGTGCAGCCCAAGAGTCACACCAAACCTGCCACTGTTACAAAGGTATGATATATGAATATGGTACAGCATTCTTGCATTGTCAATATACTACTAAATTAAGAGTTCTAATAAACATTGTTATAATAAGCAGTGTTTGGATAATATGTTGTTAAATAAAGCATCGCTCCTAATATATGCTGCGAAATAAAGCAGGGTTCCTACATCTTAAAAAGATACTGTCAATTAAATAATATATTATGTTATTCAAACCTCATTCTTTTCATGTTGGTGGTTCATTGGCTGAATACTCACCCTTGGTCAATACGAAATGTTGAATCCCTGCTGAATATGATATTGTTGGTTTTGCAGAGCCTGTCTGAGGCCAGGAACTTGTTCATCTTGGCTCTCCACGTTAAGCTTCTCTGAGACACTGGGATGTGCAGCCTTTCTTTCTTACTTTTCTTTTGTTTATTATTTACATCCTGAAGTGGGACAACAGACAATGCTGCAAAATCTATTGTTCTATTCTGTGGCACTGGAGATTGTGAGATATAATGAAAATCATGCCAAAAGTCTTTGTATTTGAGTCTAGTTTCTTCATCAATATCCTGGTCAGCAAAGTCCCTCCAGGTTGCTTTGTTGGCACTTGGTGTCTGGATTCCCACGGTGCTAACAGCAAGTCTTTTATCTTGGACCTGTTTTGTTGCCTTTGAATGAGATTGTCTTTCATCACTCTTCTCCACACATTCATTGTCTGCACATGCTATTACAGGTGTATCATCATCTTGATCTTCTTTGGCTTGAGGATCTTCCTTCGTATGAGAATCTTCTTTGGTGCGAGTATCTCCCTTGGTGCGAGTATCTTCTTTGGTGCGAGTATCTCCCTTAGTGCGAATATCTTCCTTGGTGCGAGTATCTTCCCTGGCTTGAGTATCTTCCTTGGTGCGAGTATCTCCCTTAGTGCGAATATCTTCCTTGGTGCGAGTATCTTCCCTGGCTTGAGTATCTTCCTTGGTGCGAGTATCTTCCTTGGTTCGAGTATCTTCCTTGGTGCGAGTATCTTCCTTGGTGCGAGGATCTTCCTTAGAGCGAGTATCTCCCTTGGTGCGAGTATCTCCCTTGGTGCGAGTATCTTCCCGGGCTTGAGTATCTTCCTTGGTGCGAGTATCTCCCTTGGTGCGAGTATCTTCCCTGGCTTGAGTATCTTCCTTGGTGCGAGTATCTTCCTTGGTTCGAGTATCTTCCTTGGTGCGAGTATCTTCCTTGGTGCGAGGATCTTCTTTAGAGCGAGTATCTTCCTTGGTGCGAGTATCTTCCTTGGTGCGAGTATCTTCCTTGGTGCGAGCATCTTCCTTGGTGCGAGTATCTTCCTTGGTGCGAGTATCTTCCTTGGTGCGAGTATCTTCCTTGGTGCGAGTATCTCCCTTGGTTCGAGTATCTTCCTTGGTGCGAGTATCTTCCTTGATGGGAGGATCTTCTGTCTCAACAACAAGATCACAAGGTTTTTGCTTTATTATATCACAACTGTCTGGTGTGTAAATGCCACCATTATCCTCCGATACCCCTGCAGCTTGTTTGCCTTGTGCTTCCTCGATAGATTCTCTGTAAGAACTCTTGTCAATATTATCTAGTGTCTCACATGTATTGAACTGTCCTTCTTTAATTGATTTCTGCCCATTGTTTGCATCATTGTCAGCATCACTTGCTGCACTATTAAAAGATGACTCATAATCGCTGTCAAAGAGGGAGTGAGGCAGCCACTGAGTGGCCAGGGCCTCGTCGATGCTCACATTCCCTGCATCACAGTCACCAAACTGGGGGAACACCACGGGTGACAATGGCTTCCTGGTGCGCAGATCTCCCGCGTCTAGATGCACTGCATGACCTTGCTGCTCATATATCTCTGTCAGGCAATCTCCATGGAAACCAAGCTGACCTTTTTCTACCCATTTCCGCTTTATGTATGGCAACGGAGAGAGGTAATCATCACTGAATCTCTCATACAAGATATCAGAATCTGGACTTAGAACTGAAAACTCACTGCTCGTACTTCCACAGGATATATCATGAAAAGTTAACACATCTTGTGATAATGAATGCCAATGTTTGAAATCCTTAGGTTCGATACAACTTGGCGTTGACAAGCTTCTCAATATTGTATCATCTGCCTGTATATTTGGAATATTGATGCTGGCATTTTGCAGCCAGTTATTTCCCTTAATCTTCTCACTGCCTGATTCCACCCAGATATCGTTATTACTCAAACTGACAGATGATGATTTAATGATATCTTGAGAATCAAACGGGTCCACTTTTTCCTGACATTCAATCATCAGAGCCATTTTTGTATCACTGACATCACACATTTCTCTATCGTTGAATTCCATCTGTTTTGAGGAGCTGATAACGTTTGCTGCTATAGGCGAAAAGAAGCCAAATGTTATACCATTGGTCGCAATCACATCCTGGTAGTCTTCAATGGGCTGGCTCCTGTCACACTTACCCTCTGACTGCCCATCTTGTATCAGGCAAGATTTGTTCAAGAAACTGATATTCATTCCACTCTCCTCTGGATGCCTTTGCAATAAAGCTGAAGCAGACACTTGTTTGCTGTCGTTATCAGATTTAATCTGATCTGTAACTATGGTATGTGCCAATGGCACCTCAACCACAGATGTGTTAGATTCCTCAACTGGGTCCAGAGCACCTTCCATGTTTTGTTGTGATCTTATATCTGGACCAAATGTTGATTGGGGTATAGTTATTTGTAGGTTTCTGAGTTTCTCAGTGATGGATCCTCTCAGCAGCCAGGATTCCTGTGGGAGTGACCCTACATGGGACGGCTCAGTGACACATGGTGCAAGCTTACTATTATTGCCATAAAATCCAACATAACTCTCCTTGAGACTCTGAATCATTGGCATGTCATGGGCAGATGTATTAAACACGGGAGTTGTTTCTCTTTCATCTCCTATGCCACCATAGTTTTCTTGTAATTCCAGCTCTGGACCAAAAGTTTGGACTTTTGTCATTTGTTTTTTAGCCAATGCCTCAATAACTGAGCCTCTTTGGAGCCATGAAGTATTGTTGGTGCTGCTACCGGGAGACAATTCTGGCAGGAATGCCTGTTGCGTGGATGGTAGAATCGCAGCATCCGACAGATCATAGGCAGGACTAGAACATGCATTCTGATCACCAGGATCTATCACAGCACCCAAATATAATGGTGAACTCACCGATACATCAGATTTTAAATCTTTCCCAGCTGCACAATTAGTATCTATTACACATAACTTTTGAGGCTTAATTTTCTTATTTTCTTTTAGTTCTTTAGAATTCAGCTTGTTCATGAAACTTTTCTCTTTTGGCTCTTCCACAACATTTTGTTCTTTTTCTACTTCTTTATTGCGAAGATGCGCACTTCTGAATGCTCCTAAAACAAAGTCGACATTGAGTTTTGCCTCTTTTTGCTTTAGATCTGGTTTACTTTCCAACTGATCTGATTTATTCTCACACCTATCATTGACCTCAGCATCAATTCTCTCTCTTGAATCCAAAATATCACATATGAGATTGTCTGAATTCACGCCTTCCTTTCTTGTCTTGTTTTCTTCACAATTGTCGCCTACCTTTTTATCAGAATTCTCAATATTGTTTTTGGTATCATTGTCCTCCTTCCTCCTATCTCCTCTGTTATTCATGTCCTCCTGAGAATTTTGGACCTTTAGAACATCATCTGATACATTTATTCCATCCTGTTCATAATATACCTTTTCAGTGTCAGATTGCACTGCTGTTCTTGGGTAGATAGTAACATGCTGTGCACATCTGCCTGAGTGTAGAGTTTGTTTCATTGTGTTTTCTTTATCAGGTCTATTATCCAACATCTGATTCCCGTTCTGAGTGTCCTCATTTTGATGATTCTTCATCCTCTCCTCCAGTGCTTCAAAATCACTGCACAAAGTGTCAGCTACAAAGCGTGATGATGTTGGCCTGTCAGTTTTTACAGAGGAGTTCAGAGGAGTTTTTATTGCAACACTTTGTGAAACATGTATCACATTGTTCAGGTATTTTTGATCAGCAGTATCCAAGTTTTGCCAAGGATTATCTTTCTTCATTGGAACAATACTTTGCTGTATTTTTGTTTTCTTTCCTGGATCAACATTTTGGCTTACAACCATTTTCTTCATTGGATCAACATTTTTCTGGTCATTTGCTTTCTTTCCTGGATTAAAACTTTGATCAACAATTTGGCATAAATCAATTTTTTTCACATGATGCTGTTCATTAACATTTTTTATTGGACCAACACTTTGTTGCACATAGTCTTTCTTCATTGGACCAACAATTTGTTGCACATAGTCCTTCTTCATTGGACCAACACTTTGTTGCACATAGTCTTTCTTCATTGGACCAACACTTTGTTGCACATAGTCTTTCTTCATTGGACCAACACTTTGTTGCACATAGTCTTTCTTCATTGGACCAACACTTTGTTGCACATAGTCCTTCTTCATTGGACCAACATTTTGTTGCACATAGTCTTTCTTCATTGGACCAACACTTTGTTGCACATAGTCCTTCTTCAATGGACCAACACTTTGTTGCACATAGTCTTTCTTCATTGGACCAACACTTTGTTGCACATAGTCTTTCTTCATTGGACCAACACTTTGTTGCACATAGTCTTTCTTCATTGGACCAACACTTTGTTGCACATAGTCTTTCTTCATTGGACCAACATTTTGTTGTACATTTGTTTGCCGTGCATCAGTTTTCTTGCCTGGATCATCATCTTGGCACACATCCATTTTCCACATTTGATCAACACTCTGCTGTACATTAGCATTCTTTATTGAATCAATGCTTTGTTGTACATTTCTATTCTTTGCTGGCTCAACACTTTCATCCATTTTCTTTAGTGGATCAATGCTTTGGTCTACGTTAGCGTTGTTCACTGTACCTATCTTGCTTGGTTCATCACCTTGGCACACATCCACTTTCTTCATTGGAGCTATGCCTTGTTGTACATTGGTACTCTTAGGACCAATGCTCTGGTGGATATTTGTTTTCTGTAATGTTTCAGCACTTTGGTGTATGCATGTATTCTTCTTTAGATCAACATTTCCATATCCCTCTATTTTGTTTATTTGAGCAAAGCTTAGCATTACATTGGCACTCTTCACAATATTAACACTTTGCTTCACATAAGTTTTCTTTGCTGGACTGACACATTGCAGCACATTTGTTTTCTCAGCAATTTGATCCTCATTAGCTTTTTTCACTGGATTAATACTTTGCTGTACATAAGTTTTCTTCATCGGATCAATGCTTTGCTGCACATTAGTTTTCTTCATTGGATCAATGATTTGCTGTGCATTAGTTTTCTTCATTGGATCAATGCTTTGCTGTGTATTAGTTTTCTTCATTGCATCAATGCGTTGCGGTACATTTGCTTTCTTCATTGCATCAATGCTTTGCGGTACATTGGCTTTCTGCATTGGATAAATGTTTTGCTGTACATTTGCTTTCTTCATTGGATCAATGCTTTGCTGTGTATTTGTCTTTTTCATTGGATCAATGCTTTGCTGTGCATTAGTTTTCTTCATTGGATCAATGCTTTGCTGTACATTTGCTTTCTTCATTGGATCAACGCTTTGCTGTACATTTGCTTTCTTCATTGGAGCAATGCTTTGCTGTGCATTGGTTTTCCTCATTGGATCAATGCTTTGCTGTACATTTGCTTTCTTCATTGGATCAATGCTTTGCTGTACATTAGTTTTCCTCATTGGATCAATGCTTTGCTGTACATAAGTTTTCTTCATTGGAGCAATGCTTTGCTGTGCATTGGTTTTCCTCATTGGATCAATGCTTTGCTGTACATTTGCTTTCTTCATTGCAGCAATGCTTTGCTGTGCATTGGTTTTCCTCATTGGATCAATGCTTTGCTGTACATTTGCTTTCTTCATTGGATCAATGTTTTGCTGTACATTAGTTTTATTCATTGCATCAGTGCTTTGCTGTACATTAGTTTTCTTCATTGGATCAATGCTTTGCTGTGTATTAGTTTTCTTCATTGCATCAATGCTTTGCGGTACATTGGCTTTCTTCATTGGATCAATGCTTTGCTGTACATTTGCTTTTCTCATTGGATCAATGCTTTGCGGTACATTTGCTTTCCTCATTGGATCAATGCTTTGCTGTGTATTAGTTTTCTTCATTGGATCTATGTTTTGCTGTACATTTGCTATATTCATTGGATCAAAGCTTTGCTGTACATTTGCTTTCTTCATTGGATCAATGCTTTGCTGTGTATTAGTTTTCTTCATTGGATCAAAGCTTTGCTGTACATTTGCTTTCTTCATTGGATCAATGCTTTGCTGTGTATTAGTTTTCTTCATTGGATCAGTGCTTTGCTGTACATTTGCTTTCTTCATTGCATCAAAGCTTTGCTGTGTATTAGTTTTCTTCATTGGATCAACGCCTTGCTGTGCAGTAGTTTTCTTCATTGGATCAATGCTTTGCTGTACATTTGCTTTCTTCATTGGATCGATGCTTTGCTGTGTATTAGTTTTCTTCATTGGATCAATGCATTGCTGTGTATTAGTTTTCTTTATTGGATCAAAGCTTTGCTGTACATTTGCTTTCTTCATTGGATCAATGCTTTGCTGTGTATTAGTTTTCTTCATTGGATCAATGTTTTGCTGTACATTTGCTTTCTTCATTGGATCAATGCTTTGCTGTACATTTGCTTTCTTCATTGGATCAATGCTTTGCTGTACATTTGCTTTCTTCATTGGATCGATGCTTTGTTGTACATTTGCTTTCTTCATTGGATCAATGCTTTGCTGTACATTTGCTTTCCTCATTGGATCAATGCTTTGCGGTACATTTCCTTTCTTCATTGGATCGATGCTTTGTTGTACATTTGCTTTCCTCATTGGATCAATGCTTTGCTGTACATTTGCTTTCTTCATTGGATCGATTTTTTGTTGTACATTTGCTTTCTTCATAGGATCAATGCTTTGCTGTACATTTGCTTTCTTCATTGGATCAATGCTTTGCTCTGTATTAGTTTTCTTCATTGGATCAATGCTTTGCTGTACATTTGCTGACTTCATTGGATCAATGCTTTGCTGTGTATTAGTTTTCTTCATTGGATCAATGCTTTGCTGTGTATTAGTTTTCTTCATTGGATCAATGCTTTGCTGTGTATTAGTTTTCTTCATCGGATCAATGCTTTGCTGTACATTTGCTTTCTTCATTGGATCAATACTTTGCTGTGTATTAGTTTTCTTCATTGGATCAAAGCTTTGCTGTACATTTGCTTTCTTCATTGGATCAATGCTTTGCTGTACATTTGATTTCTTCATTGGATCAATGCTTTGCTGTGTATTAGTTATCTTCATTGGATCAATGCTTTGCTGTACATTTGCTTTCTTCATTGGATCAATGCTTTGCTGTACATTTGCTTTCTTCATTGGAGCAATGTTTTGCTGTGCATTTGTTTTCTTCATTGGATCAATGCTTAGCTGTACATTTGCTTTCTTCATTGAATCAATGCTTTGCTGTACATTTACTTTCTTCATTGGATCAACGCTTTGCTGTACATTTGTTTTCTTAATTGGATCAATGCTTTGCTGTGTATTAGTATTCTTCATTGGATCAATGTTTTGCTGTACATTTGCTTTCTTCATTGGAACAATGCTTTGCTGTACATTTGCTTTCTTCATTGGATCAATGCTTTGCTGTGCATTAGTTTTCTTCATTGGATCAATTCTTTGCTGTACATTTGCTTTCTTTATTGGATCAATGTTTTGCTGTGTATTAGTTTTCTTCATTGGATCAATGCTTTGCTGTACATTTGCTTTCTTCATTGGAACAATGCTTTGCTGTACATTTGCTTTCTTCATTGGATCAATGCTTTGCTGTACATTTGCTTTCTTCATTGGAGCAATGCTTTGCTGTGTATTAGTTTTCTTCATTGGATCAATGCTTTGCTGTACATTTGCTTTCTTCATTGGATCAATGCTTTGCTGTACATTTGCTTTCTTCATTGGATCAATGCTTTGCTGTGTATTAGTTTTCTTCATTGGATCAATGCTTTGCTGTACATTTGCTTTCTTTATTGGATCAATGCTTTGCTGTGTATTAGTTTTCTTCATTGGATCAATGCTTTGCTGTATATTTGCTTTCTTCATTGGATCAAAGCTTTGCTGTACATTTGCTTTCTTCATTGGATCAAGGCTTTGCTGTGTATTAGTTTTCTTCATTGGATCAATGCTTTGCTGTACATTTGCTTTCTTTATTGGATCAATGCTTTGCTGTGTATTAGTTTTCTTCATTGGATCAATGCTTTGCTGTACATTTCCTTTCTTCATTGGATCAATGCTTTGCTGTACATTTGCTTTCTTCATTGGATCAATGCTTTGCTGTGTATTAGTTTTCTTCATTGGACCAATGCTTTGCTGTACATTTGCTTTCTTCATTGGATCAATGCTTTGCTGTGCATTAGTTTTCTTCACTGGATCAATGCTTTGCTGTACATTTGCTTTCTTCATTGGATCAACGCCTTGCTGTGCAGTAGTTTTTTTCATTGGAGCAATGCTTTGCTGTACATTTGCTTTCTTCATTGGATCGATGCTTTGCTGTACATTTGCTTTTTTCATTGGAGCAATGCTTTGCTGTGCATTGGTTTTCCTCATTGGATCAATGCTTTGCTGTACATTTGCTTTCTTCATTGGATCAATGCTTTGCTGTACATTTGCTTTCTTCATTTGATCAATGCCTTGCTGAGCATTAGTTTTCTTCATTTGATCAATGTTTGGCTGTACATTAGTTTTCTTCATTTGATCAATGTTTGGCTGTACATTAGTTTTCTTCATTGGATCAATGCTTTGCTGTGCATTAGTTTTCTTCATTGGATCAATGCTTTGCTGTACATTTGCTTTCTTCATTTGATCAATGCCTTGCTGAGCATTAGTTTTCTTCATTTGATCAATGTTTGGCTGTACATTAGTTTTCTTCATTTGATCAATGTTTGGCTGTACATTAGTTTTCTTCATTGGATCAATGCTTTGCTGTGCATTACTTTTCTTCAGTGGATCAATGCTTTGCTGTACATTTGCTTTCTTCATTGGATCAATGTTTTGCTGTACATTTGCTTTCTTCATTGGATCAACGTTTTGCTGTGCACTAGCTTTCTTGTCTGGATCATCACCTTGGCATACATCCATTATCTTCACTTGATCAACACTTTGCTGTACACTTGTTCTCTTCAATATAACTATCTTTTTCTGTACATTTGCTTTCTGCATTGGATGAATGCTTTGCTGTACATTACCTTTTTTCATCGCATCATCACCTTTGCATGCATCCATTTTGTTCTTTGGGTCACATTTTTGCTGGACATTAGTTTTCATCACTTGATCATATCTTTGGGAAACAGTAGGTTTCTTCCCTGAGTGATCTGTCTCATCTCTTACAGCAACACCTTGTTTTTCATTACTCTCTTGGTTATAAGATTTTGTATTTTCATGTTGATTACATCTTTGTTGTACATGTGATTGCTTCAATTGATCAGCACTTGTTTCCTTGACTGAATTAACATTTTTTTCTTTCACATTTGTATTCTGCCTTTGTTGTACAGTTGTAATAGTTTTAGAAGTGATATTTTGTGAATAGTTTGATATCTTAGTAGAGTCAATTCTTTGTCCATTTGTTGCCTTTACATTCAGGCTTGGTGTACCATTTGCTTCTTGCTTAAGGTCTTGTGGAATTTGTTCCAAGTCAACAGTCTGTTGAATATTTTGAGAGATCTTTTCGCCATTCACACCTTTTGCAACAAGAGCCAACTTTTTAATTTCCTCGCTCTTTGGAACATCTGTTGAGGTTTTGCTTGCATTAGCATCCTGTGAGCTTTTGTCCACACTATCCTTTTGAGAATCTGTTTTTATATCTAATTCAATCTTGTTGAGAATATTCATCATAATATGGTCATTTTTGAGTGGAGTATGGGCCACAAAGCAACCATCTTTGTTAAATTTTAAACTACAGGGGACAACTGCAGTCAGAATTCCTTCAATTTCAACTGGGCAAAATGCCAACAAAGAAAAGGTTGTTTTTTCACCAATATTTCTCATTTGTCTGACCTTTGGATTGCCTAAGTCCACTTTCAAATGCCAAGGCATTCTTGCATGAACCACTTCCACAGCAGTAGCAGACAAGGCATCAAAATCTATAGGCAGAAAGCCCATACATATCTTTGAAGGGTCTTTACCTTTATCTGATGTTGCCATCTTGTTAAACAATGGCGTCATTCCATGTTTTTCTTTTGTTACACGCAATGACGGAAGTAGTATACCAGTCAAACCTATGGCATCATTCTCCATCAAAATGACTGATTCTGTAGGATATCTCTCCAGACTATACCCTGCATAATTATTTCCCCATTTCTTCTTTTTCTTCTCTTTTCTCTCTTGTGTCTTTAAATCGTTGATTTTATGTGGGTGTGTGGGGAAACACTCGCGTGGTTCTGATGTTTCAAACTTTCCGTTTGCAAAGACATATGGGAAGAGATCCCTTCTGAGTGTTTGTTGCATTTTCAGATCTAATACACCAAATGTTAATAACACCTCCTTCTGGCGTAATTCCTTGGATAACACACTATCTGCGCTGCCTTTCACATTTTGTGAAACTTGTAGATCTTCATCTTCTTTTAGTTTGTCTATGTCCTTCCCGATGTTCTTTGACTTATCTCCTTCGGTTGTCTCACATGTATTCACTAACATATTTCTGTCTCCTTCCTTGACTTTACCATTGGAGTCATACCCGGTATTTGACCTCTCATTGCCTTGACATTGAGTACGTTTTGCATCAGGTGTCATCAGATCTTGACATCCTCCCCTGGCCTCTTGTCTCTTGGTTTCTGATCCATGCTGACCTTCAGCTTTGGTCTTTAAGGTGTCTTTACCTTTCTCAGTTGGGTAATCCGCCTCTCTTTGAACAATCTTAGATGGCACTGAGCTTGACTCTTGTGAAGATACAGGTATGCTGGTCTTTGCAAGATGAGTTTCCAGACGAGTTTTGCCACTTTCGTTTACAACATTTTTTATCACACTTTGTGACTTTTTGTCTTCCATTATATTTTCCTTTCTTATATCATCTCCTTTATCCTTTCTCCCTTTTTCCTGCACAATATTTTCTGCTACATTTTTGGTACACACCTTGCTTTTAACCATAAACCTCCTCTCAAAGACCCTGCGCAATGTATTAAATTTCTCTTTGAATTCACTTGCCATCCTATCTATTCCGCTGGCATTGTATCTAGTATCTGCATACAATCGTCTCACCTCCTCCATATTCTTCTCCAGCCACCGAGTGCCCTCGCTGCAGTGGCACAGTGTGACAGGCACCAGCATGAGAGTCGATAACATCCCCTGATCTCCTGCCCTCGAGTAGAGCTTATGAACATTGAGGATGGTTTCCATGCCGTTACAGGCCAGCACCTGTCTCACACATCTCACCTGGATACACACCTGGTTCCGAGACTGCGCTGGTTTATCCTCACACTCCACAGCGCAGTTGGACAGTGTGGTGGCTGTGATCAGTTCAAAGACAAGTTGATTTGCCATAAATGTGGCCACGTCATTCTTTATGTGTCGATTTATTCTGCCAAATATGTGAGCGATTGCGTTGCCAGACACGAGGTACTTGTGGTAGTGTGCTTGGCTCGCTAGTTGTAGAATAATGTCGTAGAGTGTGCTTTGCAGTAAGAGTTCTACCTCTCCTCCACAAGGCAGAGTTTTCAGAAGTTCCAATCGCCTCTACAAACAATACAACACATTCATTCGAAGTAGAATTTATTTGACATGTGGCATTCAATTACAAATCATATATTCAATACAAAATATTTACTTCTGAAGTGCTAAGAAATTCTGAGATTCAATAATGACAGATTGTACATAATTACCGTAAGATACTTTTCACCCTGTTCTGGATTGTCCATACACTTTGTTAAAAGTTTTGTGCATAGTTGTTTATGACCATTATGCATTGACCAGCAGATCGCTGTGGATCCATCCTGTAAAACATAAACCACCACTGACTCATGTCCAATGTCGCGATAAATTGCTGACAAATTTGACCTGGATCCTATTTACACTAAATATGTAAATATCATTGTATAAATCCTGAGTAATAGTAAGACAATGTGTTACATACCTTGTCCTCGTGTGTGATATCTGCTCCATGGTCAAGTAAAATGTTAGCCACACTGGCATTGCCACAGTTTGCAGCAATCAACAAGACTGTCATACCATCCTACAACACATACCACCATCATACAGACTGTCATACCATCCTACAACACATACCACCATCATACAGTGTCATACCATCCTACAACACATACCACCATCATACAGACTGTCATACCATCCTACAACACATACCACCATCATACAGAATGTCATACCATCCTACAACACATACCACCATCATACAGACTGTCATACCATCCTACAACACATACCACCATCATACAGTGTCATACCATCCTACAACACATACCACCATCATACAGACTGTCATACCATCCTACAACACATACCACCATCATACAGACTGTCATACCATCCTACAACACATACCACCTTCATACAGAATGTCATACCATCCTACAACACATACCACCATCATACAGAATGTCATACCATCCTACAACACATACCACCATCATACAGAATGTCATACCATCCTACAACACATACCACCATCATACAGAATGTCATACCATCCTACAACACATACCACCATCATACAGACTGTCATACCATCCTACAACACATACCACCATCATACAGACTGTCATACCATCCTACAACACATACCACCTTCATACAGAATGTCATACCTTCCTACAACACATACCACCATCATACAGACTGTCATACCATCCTACAACACATACCACCATCATACAGACTGTCATACCATCCTACAACACATACCACCATCATACAGAATGTCATACCATCCTATAACACATACCACCATCATACAGAATGCCATACCATCCTATAACACATACCACCATTATACCAAATGGAATACCACCATATATCTGATAACTTCTTTACATTTTATTAACATCTCCTGTGAGACTGTGCACCACAGGACATTGGTTAAACAATGCAAATGACTGTACTCTATTGTACTCTATTTTCTATAATTTATGGGACACCAATCTGTTGGCCTTCAATTCTAAACATCTTTATCAAACACTTTCTCAGTCATTTATTCTGAGAAAGCCATCTTTGTGATATTGAAATGCAGACACGTGGTAATCACCGCTTCCCACCATTGTTACTGAGAACACTTTTTATAATCATCTGTTAGCTGCTCTTTGATTGGTAGAAATGATTGCTATTGTCTCCCACCATTGTCCCAACTGCTGTGATTGGTCCCAAAACAGGATGTGCGTACAGACATCACAGGATTACTATTAAGATGTACTTGATATTTTTATGACTGTGACCTACCGGATCTGAGATCTCTGTACTGGCTCCGGCACACAGGAGAATGGCAGCGCTGGCAACTGCGTCGTGTAATGCCGCAAGGTGAAGGGAGGTGTGGCCATCCTGAAAATATTCATAAAATAAGCAATACAGCGCAAGATTATTCCACAATATTAAACCTACTTTCAGCCATCTTGGTTTTAATGCATCCACTATAACAATTGACTTTGCCCCCCACACCATCCCTGTGAATGCACACTATTTCTATCCTCAGTACTGGATGGTGTATCAAAGAAAGTTATAAATCTTTCTACTTGTCAAAACATAATTCGGTCCTGGATACAAAAATATCGCATCTAAAAACGAGACTGATTAGAAATCAGGAGACCACTCAGCTATCACAGAATGTATACTGACTGTGAAATGGCAGGCCTACAACATTATTAGGAAAAAATTGTGTCACATTTATTTAGTAACATACACTGATAGTTGATGGATCATAGTACCATTAATTTGATATAAGGAGATTGCAGCTTACCTGATATTGCCCAATTGTTATGTTTGATTGCTATCATTATAACATGAAATATATATATATCAACAATAATACTTTTTGATTATTAACTTTATTCTGATGATAACTTACATGGAGTTTCAGGTTGGTGGGTTTGCAACACCTACCATCTCATTTTACATGTTATACTGCTTTGCACACTTTTACAAGAATACATGTGATCCACTTCAAAGAAATTTAAGCCAGATGGCCTTGTGATACGAAAAGTATGTTTCATAAACTCCAGTTGCCATATCATTGTCTGGAATATTTGTTGCATAAATATGGTCTATTGCGGTAGTCATGCATGCCAAATATGAAGCGCCTGCTATTTACGGGTGCTGAGATATAGCCTGCACAAAAATTCAAAGGTCAAGGTCATTGCATCAAGGTCAACGATAAAAACAAAGAAAAAACAGAACAGTGCATATGTTGTCACTAAAATATTACTGTACAATAGATATGAAGTGCCTGTATTGCATTTTTGATGAGGCTGACATATTGTATACACAACTCTTTTACGTTCAAGGTCACTGAGCCAAGGTCAAAGGTCAAATGACAAAATGAATATGACGAGGCACAGCTATACTCCAGGACGGTCATTCATGCCAAATATGAGCTTCATGCTATTTACGGTTGCTGAGATATGCTCTGCACAAAATTTGAAACCTCAAGGTCACAGCACCAAGGTCAAAGGTCATAGGGGTCAAAATATCTGACAGTGCACATCTACTGTGAATGGTAGTCATGCATGCCAAATATGAAGCGCCTGCTATTTACGGGTGCTGAGATATAGCCTGCACAAAAATTCAAAGGTCAAGGTCATTGCATCAAGGTCAACGATAAAAACAAAGAAAAAACAGAACAGTGCATATGTTGTCACTAAAATATTACTGTACAATAGATATGAAGTGCCTGTATTGCATTTTTGATGAGGCTGACATATTGTATACACAACTCTTTTACGTTCAAGGTCACTGAGCCAAGGTCAAAGGTCAAATGACAAAATGAATATGACGAGGCACAGCTATACTCCAGGACGGTCATTCATGCCAAATATGAGCTTCCTGCTATTTACGGTTGCTGAGATATGCTCTGCACAAAATTTGAAACCTCAAGGTCACAGCACCAAGGTCAAAGGTCATAGGGGTCAAAATATCTAACAGTGCACATCTACTGTGAATGATAGTCATGCATGCCAAATATGAAGCGCCTGCTATTTACGGGTGCTGAGATATAGCCTGCACAAAAATTCAAAGGTCAAGGTCATTGCATCAAGGTCAACGATAAAAACAAAGAAAAAACAGAACAGTGCATATGTTGTCACTAAAATATTACTGTACAATAGATATGAAGTGCCTGTATTGCATTTTTGATGAGGCTGACATATTGTATACACAACTCTTTTACGTTCAAGGTCACTGAGCCAAGGTCAAAGGTCAAATGACAAAATGAATATGACGAGGCACAGCTATACTCCAGGACGGTCATTCATGCCAAATATGAGCTTCCTGCTATTTACGGTTGCTGAGATATGCTCTGCACAAAATTTGAAACCTCAAGGTCACAGCACCAAGGTCAAAGGTCATAGGGGTCAAAACACCTGACAGTGCACATCTACTGTGGATGGTAGTCATGCATGCCAAATATGAAGCTCCTGCTGTTTACGGTTGCTGAGATACGGCCTGCACAAAGTGTCACGCCCGCCGCCCGCCCGCCCGCCCGCCGCCCGCCCGCCCGCCGCCCGCCCGCCAAGGCAACGACAATACCACATCAGCCCTATGGCTGAGTGGTAAAAAAGGATAATTATGGTAAAGTATGACAACATGAGCCAAACATACACACATAGTGTTGCATAGTGTTGCATAGTGTTGCATAGTGGCCTGCTGTGTTCTTCTAAACCTATACTATCAAATCAAATCAAATCTAAACCATTCATTTTTTTCAACTTTCAAAGAAAAAATATAATTTAGATGGTCAGTATTGAATCCATTTCAAGATAACTCAAATTAAATGATATCTGATATTAAGGTCAAGTCACAAATCTCTGGAGTTGTGGTTCCAATTTGAAATAAGAGTAGCATTGTATTTGTACTTTATCAAATTTTGATTACCAACCACAACAGGGTAATGTGTGAAGCAATAAAATAAATCTAAATCATAAATTA
This sequence comes from Amphiduros pacificus, assembly GCA_949316495.1. NCBI lineage: Eukaryota > Metazoa > Annelida > Polychaeta > Phyllodocida > Hesionidae > Amphiduros > Amphiduros pacificus. The sequence continues at coordinate 952,287 of OX439001.1, read as the reverse complement.
GGTAATTGGCCCATTTTCTTCTAATACAATAATATAGTGAGAATAATTCTCACAATAAAGGTGGCATTTATTCGTACCAGGTTTGTCATGTTGATGTTGCTGAGGTTCTTGGAGTTGCACAGGTACCGCGTGATAGCCGCTCTCTTATACTGCACAGACACCATCAGCGGAGTGTTGCCATCCTGACGTACATATAGACATGAACATTATGACATAGATGAGAGATTTACACGGGGTATTAAGCAACAATCCTATATCTCAGTACACTAAACGTACATATATACACATGAACATTATAACACAGATGAGATTTACATGGGGTAAATTGCACTCTCTACAGAGGTCTGTGTCAGCCCAAAACTGCATGTAACTGGTAAAGATGGGTAGCATGAACTCTTTGTGACCTCAGATGAGGCTCAAAGTAGGCTAGAACTATGTGACGTCATTGCCTTTGTTGATGACGCCATAAGCATACTGCCATTTGTCCTTGATGTCATTCTACCTCTTTGTACCTCTTTGATAACACTTCACCTAAAATTATCCCAGCTTCCAAAGTGGTGTTATTACTGAATGAGGCTGTTATTCAAATAGATTTTATAGACACATATTAGGATGTATCACCCAAGACAAAGGCTAGATATAAAAGGCAAACACATTAATCACTCATTTGTCATTTTTATAATGAGGCTGTCATTTTTATATATTATATTTTATTAATCACTCATTTGTCATTTTTATAATGAGGCTGTCATTTTTATATATTATATTTCATTAATCACCCATTTGTCATTATTATAATGAGGCTGTCATTTTTATATATTTTATTTGTCAAAATTTGTGCATATTTCCTTAAAACAAGGGTCAGCTATATTCTCAAGGCGCTTGGCACTGTCATGGAATAAATAAACATTTCTATTTCACCCATGGCACTATTCTACTCATTCAAATTGATATCATATATGTTAAATTAAATATCTCATCTTTGTATCAAAATGAATCAGAAAAAAATTCAAAAATATATTTTTCAGTTTTGGTCCATTGTCCATCTCTGAGTTTGAGAATATTATCTATGTAGTATTGCATATAAGAGTATTACATACGATGTCGCGCGAGTCCAGACTGGCCTGGTATTGTCCGTGGAGCATCTGGACAGACTCTAGGTCTCCTCTCCGGGCCGCGATATGCAATGCCGTCTCATCCCTATTCTACAAACAGACAAACTTACATTTCTAACTAAACAGTAACAAATAACTAATAATTATTATTATCATCATTGTTATTATCATTATTATTATCATTATTATTATCATTATTATTATCATTATTATTATCATTATTATTATTAAATTTAAAATCATATGATATGAAAATATGGAAATTTTCTTTTATTTTTGTATTACTCATAGACGCTGCACAACCAGAGCAGCTTATGGCAACGGTAACTGGCAAGCTAAAGATTACTAAATTGAAAAACAATTATTGTATTCAATCATACAATCCCGTATAAAAGTTTTTGGTATTTATACTTCACAGTACGTCCTGTTTAGTTTGGAGGTTAGGCTCAGATTAATTATTCCCACATTAGTCATGGTATCCACTCCCTAAATAACAAGCCCTTCCAAAGAGATTTTTTCTTGTCATTTTTTATTTTCATTTTACACATTTGAGAGCACATAGGGGCAGTTTTTAGGTCGTGGAGTACTTCAGTAAAAAAAATCAGATTTTTAAATTTCCTGGCTTCTTCATAAAAATGCACTGTTTTCTTCTGAATCATGATGGGACACTTGTTAAAAGTGCACTACAAAGTTACCTTACATATTTCTGAAGATGACTGCATTGCCAGTGTAACATTTAAAGTTTTATATTGCTTGAAACATCCAGCAGGAAAAAAATGAAGCATCGAGTGGAAACCTCTCAATGTTTGAAATTATGAAAAGACCTGAAAACATCACCAGATAAAACACCCCTAAAGCAGTGAAAAACCACTCCCCACAATACACAAAAAGTGGAGGGTGAAATGTTGTCACGTGGTCTAAACCAGTCTTAACATTGGCGGCCATTTCAATTCTGAAGAAGCTGAAATTCTTGTCCATTTAAAAGTGTGATAACTGACTTAAAACAGAATAAAATGATTGTTTTACAACTGGATATTGCAGAAAACAGATTATACTTTGCAAACAGCCAGGCCATGTAATCAGTGAGAACATAATTACGACACCTGCAGTGCGTGTTTACCACGCGCAGCCCAGTGGGCTGCGCTAGGGCAGATGAAATTTGACGATCTCTCTCTAGCCGTGAAATGGCCGCTGGTCCCAAAAATAAACAAAAGGCAAATTCACTGCTAGAGATACTTGAGCTATTCCCACATTTGAGTCTTGCTTTCAAAGCATTCACATGCTATGACAACCAGGTAAAGAAAATTACGCATCTAAACCTAGATTTCAAACTTTTAGTCCCTGACGAGGCCTCAGCAGAGGCCGAAACGCGTAGGACACGCTCCTATTTCAAAACTATTTTGAAAAAATCTATCTTACCTTGGCTCGAGATGACTTCTCGTTCCAATTCTGTTTTCTTCCGGTCTCATATACATTTGAGAATAGAGGTAAATACTTACTACTAGTTCAGTCATGAAGCGAGGGTTGGTGACGTTGACATCTGCACCCTCCTCCAGCAGCTTCTGCGCTCCCTCCAGACAGCCACACGCCATACACAGCAATAGCTTGGGCATCTCTGATTTCCGCTGTGTCTCATATCTGACATAGTCCTAATAAAATAAATACATAGAAAGGTATGTCAAGCACGAACATCTCAAGTTAAATGCATTAATAGGACATTTAAAAAAAAAGAATTTCTTGTCTCTCACCAAAACACCTGCTGAAAAATCATTACACTGCATTTTTTCTCCATAAAACTTTCTTTCCAATCTTTATTTTTTTTTTACATAATTTTAGAAAGCCCTCATCATAAACTGCCCAACTGTACCAAACATCAATTTGACACAAGATATTGATCAAACAAAAAGACAGAAATAAATTTATTACTATGTACTCATGGGAAAAAGGTAAGTGGGGTTACACTGGAAAGGGCAACATAACTATCATAGTAAAAGGGTAAATTATATATCATCGGAAAAGGTTAAGTGGTTACACTGGAAAGGCTAACATAAATATCATGGCAAAAGGGTAAGTTATATGGCAAGGTGAGTGGGGTACCATTGGAAATGGATAATTAAGATATCATGGGAAAAGGATCCATGGTCCCTTTTCTGCACAAGAGGGCATCACAGGTATTAAAATCGAGGATCTCTAGCTGTGAATTCGCCTGTTGTTTATCTTAGACCCGGCGGCCATTTCCTCTGCCCGAGCGCATCCCATTGGGCTGTGCTTGGTTAACACACAGTGACACTGCAGGAGTCCTGAATACGCACTCACTGACAACAGCCTGCTTGTATGCAAAGGCTTGTCTGTTTTCTTCAACATCCAATTGTAAAACAATCATTTTGTTCTGTTTTCAGTCAGTTACCACACTTTAAATGGACAAGAATTTCAGCTTCTTTAGAATTGAAATGGCCGCCAATGTTAAAGATATAAAGCATCAATTCTACAATTTGGTGTATTGAATGCTTATCCACATATGAACATCATGACAAATTAAAATTATCATAGAGTATTAAAATAAGTTGTTATAAAACATAAGAGTGGGATTCCCAGCAGAGGTCTGTCTGAGCCATAAGCTGCACATGATTTTATATTTTCTTTTGTTTGTTGTATGTTTTGTATTGTTTGTTATTTTTTCCCCATCCGTGTTACACCACTTTTTCTTGTTTTCTGAAATACTCCAGGACCTAAAAACTGCCCCTAACTGCTCAGAAATGTACTAAATTTAAATAAAAGAAAGCAGAAAAAAATCCAATGGGAAGGACTAGTTATTTAGGGAGTGGATGCCATGACTTCAGGCACTTACACTGAGCAGGAGGGCATCCCAGTTGAGAGGGCATCTAAATGCTTTAAGTACGTATAATTTATTAAAAGGCTCCTATAGGAACAAATTGAGCACAGAGGGGCATCCAGAACTAATATTCCATGAGAGGTCATGTTAAACACTGTCCATGAAAGGTCATCTCAGACACTGTACATAAGGTCATCATTACCAAACTGTACTACTGAGTATGATGTATTGTCTATCAAAATTTGACGGATAATGATAAAACCATTTGTCTTTCTAACTTTGTAGAAATCAAACTTATGATAATTCAAAATTGTAAGCATGTGTTTAGTGTGACAATGTATAAATACATCAATATAATTTTGTGTCAAATGAGTGCCATAAATAATAACATCACTATACTTCATTTCTGAAGTATACTGTGTAGTTAAGATTGAGAGTGTACCACTGCAAAAGAATAAGTTAGATATCATGGGAAAAGGGTAAGTTAGATATCATGGGAAAAGGGTAAGTTGTATATCATGGGAAATGGGTAAGTTAGATATCATGGGAAAAGGGTAAGTTAGATATCATGGGAAAATGGTAAGTTAGATATCATGGGAAATGGGTAAGTTAGATATCATGGGAAATGGGTAAGTTAGATATCATGGGAAAAGGGTAAGTAAGATATCATGGGAAAGCATGAAAGGGTAAGTTTCAAAGAGGTCCGCATTGACAATAGGCGTGACGTAACAACGTGTAGAATGTCTATCGTGCACCGTGCACGTGCCGTGAGAGGCTGGAAGCTAATGCGGTCCGCTGTGTCACTATAGCCGGACAGGTTGTCCCCATCCACCAACTCAACCTACCTTCCAACTCCAATTATCATCATTGAAACGATTTATCAAACTTGTTTCCAAACGTTCTTCCAAAGTGTTTCTGCTATTTTCGTGTTCCTCACTGTCATATGTACAATATGAGCAGGAAGACTCGTCATGGTAAAAGAAATGTTTGGTCTCCGCTTTATCAAGCTTAGAAATATATTTCATTGGCTTCCATCTCTTATTTTTAAGCCCTGTTTCAGAAAAGTGTCTTCTAAGAATTGTTATTTTCTCCATTTTTGGTATTATGACGTCTCACGTGACCAACTATAAAAATGCATGACGTCATTGTATAAAAATTGTTTTGACACACTCGTATTGTGACGTCATATAACAATCATCACATGACGTCAATAACAAAAACATCACATGACGTCAACAACAAAAACACGTGGTTTTTTGTTTACTTCAGAATTTAGTCTCTTGAAATTTGTGGTGCAGATAGGACGTGTTTCCAAACACTCCTTGCAAACATGGAATCACACTCGTTTCCAGCTCCTGAGTTTAAAGACGATTTTCAAAGTTACTTTTCTGGCAAGGACATCATTGAACAAGTGCGCTATTTCTCTCCATTATGGAAGGAATGTTCCAGTGTGGCGCAGACGATAAAAACAGACAGGAAACCTGTGACATTTACTTTGGACTTGTCGCTCCTGCACGCCGAGTACCAGAAGACGGCCAGACATCCGCCAGATGGCTCTGATGATGACAGCATGCTGCTGTACCCGGCGAAGGACGTCACCCAGGCCGCGTGGAAGAACATCCGACTCGTCAACCCCGACTTCACAAGGAGAAAGGTAGCTAAATGGGGTCAAAAGGGGGTCAAATCAATAGTCATGAGTAATACGTCGATCATTGTCCAATAAGAATTGAAGGGTTACCATCATTTACTCAGGAATAGCTATATCATCTGTATCATGTAGTGAGAGATCCCGGGGGGGGGGGGGGGGGGGGGGGGGTACTCTCATGATTTAAACCCGCGGAGGCTGGGATGGAACTGAAAACCCCAGAGCCTGAATTAGGGAAATATTCTATCATTATTGGTACCCTGATTTAGGACTAGCTGAAATTTGGTACCCTGATTTAGGACTAGCTGAATTTTTTATGCCCTCATTTAGGGATGATGCAGAAGGAGATTTAGGGAGAAATTTGAAAAACAGTACCCTGTTTTAGGGAAAATGATAAAATATCTTAACCCAGATGGAACTGAAAACCCCAGAGCCTGAATTAGGGAAATATTCTATCATTATTGGTACCCTGATTTAGGACTAGCTGAAATTTGGTACCCTGATTTAGGACTAGCTGAATTTTTTATGCCCTCATTTAGGGATGATGCAGAAGGAGATTTAGAGAGAAATTTGAAAAACAGTACCCTGTTTTAGGGAAAATGATAAAATATCTTAACCCAGATGGAACTGAAAACCCCAGAGCCTGATTTAGGGAAATATTCTATCATTATTGGTACCCTGATTTAGGACTAGCTGAATTTTTTATACCCTCATTTAGGGATGATGCAGAAGGGGGAGATTTGGAAAGGGGGATTGTGATCCCTGTCTTAGGGAGAAATTTGAAAAATAGTACCCTGTTTTAGGGGAAATGATGAAATATCTTAACCTGTTTTAGGGAAAATATCAGCGAAAAGGACCCTATTTAGCCCAGCTTCCCCGGTAACGCTGACTATGAGAGTACCCCCCCCCCCCGGGTGAGAGATAGCTGCATTAGCTATCACATTTTTTCTCATCAGTTATTAAGATACAGACTTCACATTTTAACCAAAATATGCATCCCATGAAGGTCTAAATGAATAGGGTGACCTCAGCTATGACCTTGACCTGTTTTTCAAGGTCATAGGCTTTCAATTGTAACCAAAAACTTTTCCCATATCTTGCAATGTCTTAAAGGCACTAAACTATTGACATACTTTAAATCATGAATGCATAAATAGCCACTGACTGTGGGACGGGAGATGAATTTGTGGGTTTTAATCCAAAATATCCAGGATTTGGTAGCACACAGTGCACAATGAGATCCTGACACTTGGTGTACAATTACCTGATTTTCTAACCCAATCTACAGTGACCGGCAACTGTCTGAAACCGGCAGTTGAAACTCAGACATTTTTAACTCAGTAGAACATAAAGCAATCATTGCTGTACTAATTGCAATTGAGCTGAATGTTGTGCCCCACACAAAACTCCACCAGAGGGCGACATGGTGAACCTATCACCTCTCAAACTCCACCAGAGGGCGACATGGTGAACCTATCACCTCTCAAACTCCACCAGAGGGCGATGTGGTGAACCTATCACTAATAGTTTGTGTGTGCCTCTGGTGGACAGTGTGGCCCCACACATCATCTTGCATTCCCACTGCTTTTCAAAACGTTAAAAGTGTTTATTTGTTTTCACGGCATGAGTGAGTGTGTCACTGTCAAATGACGTCAGAAGTGGTGACGTGACCAACAAAACCGTATAACTCAATGTAAACTCGGACAATCTGCTGGTTTGCTGAATGCATGAATTTCCCGATAATTCTGTTCAAGTTGAACATATATCAATTTTAATCTACACCCATATAAAGATAACGATCTACTATCGATGCAAGCAGTTTTTACTCAGTTTTGAAAGATTTTGTGAAAATCTGGAGTGAAAAACATGAAAATGTCTGGATTTGGTTGCCGGTCACTGTACAACATAAATTTCAGGCAACATACAATGTGAAAGCAATAATAAATGTTATATTGCTGTTAGATACAATCTATCACAAGTGTGTTTTATCCTTTATTTTAAAAATTTGTGTAATTTGTTGAAACTAGACCAGTCTTCTCTTCAGATATATTTTGCTAGTTTATGTGGTGTGTTCTGCTATGTGATGTGTTCTGCTATGAATGGTATTGTTCTTACTTATTTGTTGTCATAATTATGTTAGAAATGGAATAATCCTACAGTATGCATACATCTCTGTATTTAGGGCTTTGTTTTCAAACATTAGGAATTTGACCAAATTATTGACCTAATTATTGAACCAGTGAAGGTCCCACTAAGTTTTGTGCGAAGGGGCCTTCAGCGGTAAAATGCAGACATTAGACAGCTACACAAGCATGAGACAGCTGCACAAGTGAGAGATAGCTGCACAAGTGAGAGATAGCTGCACAAGTGAGAGATAGCTGCACAAGTGAGAGATAGCTGCACAAGTGAGAGATAGCTGCACAAGTGAGAGACAGCTACACAAGTGAGAGATAGCTGCACAAGTGAGAGATAGCTACACAAGCATGAGATAACTACACAAGTGAGAGAGCTGCACAAGTGAGAGATAGCTGCACAAGTGAGAGATAGCTACACAAGTGAGAGATAGCTGCACAAGCATGATATAACTACACAAGTGAGAGATAGCTGCACAAGTGAGAGATAGCTGCACAAGTGAGAGATAGCTACACAAGCATGAGATAACTACACAAGTGAGAGATAGCTGCACAAGTGAGAGATAGCTACACAAGCATGAGATAGCTGCATAAGTATGAGATAGCTGCACAAGTGAGAGATAGCTGCACAAGTGAGAGATAGCTACACAAGTGAGAGATAGCTGCACAAGTGAGAGATAGCTGCACAAGTGAGAGATAGCTACACAAGTGAGAGATAGCTGCACAAGCATGAGATAACTACACAAGTGAGAGATAGCTGCACAAGTGAGAGATAGCTACACAAGCATGAGATAGTTGCATAAGCATGAGATAGCTGCACAAGTGAGAGATAGCTACACAAGAATGAGATAGCTGCACAAGTGAGAGATAGCTGCACAAGTGAGAGATAGCTGCACAAGTGAGAGACAGCTGCACAAGTGAGAGATAGCTGCACAAGTGAGAGATAGCTACACAAGTGAGAGATAACTGCACAAGTGAGAGATAGCTGCACAATTGAGAGATAGCTACACAAGCATGAGATAACTACACAAGTGAGAGATAGCTGCACAAGTGAGAGATAGCTGCACAAGTGAGAGATAGCTGCACAAGTGAGAGATAGCTGCACAAGCATGAGATAACTACACAAGTGAGAGATAGCTGCACAAGTGAGAGATAGCTGCACAAGTGAGAGATAGCTACACAAGCATGAGATAACTACACAAGTGAGAGATAGCTGCACAAGTGAGAGATAGCTACACAAGCATGAGATAGCTGCATAAGCATGAGATAGCTGCACAAGTGAGAGATAGCTACACAAGAATGAGATAGCTGCACAAGTGAGAGATAGCTGCACAAGTGAGAGATAGCTGCACAAGTGAGAGATAGCTACACAAGTGAGAGATAGCTGCACAAGCATGAGATAACTACACAAGTGAGAGATAGCTGCACAAGTGAGAGATAGCTGCACAAGTGAGAGATAGCTACACAAGTGAGAGACAGCTACACAAGAATGAGATAGCTGCACAAGTGAGAGATAGCTGCACAAGTGAGAGATAGCTACACAAGAATGAGATAGCTGCACAAGTGAGAGATAGCTACACAAGCATGAGATAGCTGCACAAGTGAGAGATAGCTACACAAGCATGAGATAACTACACAAGTGAGAGATAGCTGCACAAGTGAGAGATAGCTACACAAGCATGAGATAGCTGCATAGGCATGAGATAGCTGCACAAGTGAGAGATAGCTACACAAGTGAGAGATAGCTGCACAAGTGAGAGATAGCTGCACAAGTGAGAGATAGCTGCACAAGTGAGAGATAGCTGCACAAGTGAAAAATAGCTGCACAAGTGAGAAATAACTGCACAAGTGAAAGATAGTTATAAAAATTTACAACAGTGAAAGACAGTTATAGCAGTGAGAGATAGCTGCACAAGTGAGAGATAGCTGCACAAGTGAGAGATAGCTGCACAAGTGAGAGATAGCTGCACAGGTGAGAGATAGCTGCACAGGTGTGAGATAGTTATAGAAATTTACAACAGTGAAAGACAGTTATAATAGTGAGAGATAGCTGTACAAGTGAAAGATAGTTGCATCTGATTCAGTTAATGATAATTATGAAAGATAGTTACAAAGGTGAGGAATAGCTATATGTAGTGAGAGATAGCTGCATCAGCTATCATTCTAATTCTCATCAGCTATTAAGATACACACTTCACATTTTAACCAAACATGGATCCCATGAAGGTTTAAATGAATAGGGTGACCTCAGCTATGACCTTGACCTGTTTTTCAAGGTCATAGGCTTTAAATTGTAACCAAAAATGTTTCTTATATCTTGTTATATCTTAAAGGCTCTAGACTATTGACCTACTTTAAATCATGAATGCATAAATAGCCACTGCCTGTGGGACGGGGGATGAATTTGTGGGTTTTAATCCAAAATATACAGCATTTTGTAGCACACAGTGCACAATGGGATCCTGACACTTTGTGTACAATTACCTGATTTCTTTAAGGGTATTTATGGGTGTTGGTAGTGAGTGCCCCCTAGTGGCAGAGGAGTAAATTACCAGAATACTGTACTTGATGGGAATTGGTACATTTACGGTGTAAAAATACATTCCATATTAAATTAAAAGCATTCATGACATGAATCAATATTTAAACACTACAATATGTGAATTATAAGGTATAATTACAAGTATATTTCTTTCAAAACAGTATTTTGTCCTAATTTTCCTTGATGATAGTTTTGATGAGAAATGAAGAAGACAAGCAAATAAGTTCTGCAGATTACACAACAGGAGTAGGCTTATTTTTAGCTGTGTTTATTTCATTTCATTGGGAAGAAAATTCACTGTGATCCTAGTGAAACAGATTTTCTCATTTTGATTTGTATAATTTGGAAATAAAAAGGAAGTTTGGCAATCAGATATGTGAAGGGAGGTGAAAAAATTCATATTTTTTAAATGATCAAGTGTGTACTTGACCTCTATTTTTCTCTTAATGTTTTTGAAAAATAGAAAATCTGTTTCACTAGGATCACAGTAAATATTGTTGAGATCACTTTTACAAAGTTGTTTGGAAATCCACTTTATTATGGTCCCACAATCTGCAGAACTTTTTCCCTTTAACATTTTGACATAACAAAAGAAATTTTGGAGCAGTGACATATCACTACGCCATTTTTTTTTAGTTAAAAAGATATGAAGCTTTCAACATTATCAAAGAAATTCCATTGTGATTTTCAAATAATAAATCAATAATTTTATTACAAAAATGATTACCATAAAATGTCATTTCATGACTTGAAAGTTTTAATGAAAAAGGAACTCTTTTTGACAGTTGAGCATTTTTCCCGTACTTTTTTGAAAACGTTCCATTTTGGCGTAAAAAGAAAGTAGTTCCCTCAGAAAATCTGCCACCAGAGGACACTCACTACCAACACCCATAAATACCCTTAACCCAATATAGTGCTATTCTGTTCAGTTGTAAGCTAGAGCCTGTTGTACAAATCTATGTCATTCCTATAAAAGATAATTTTTTGCGCTGAGTTGGCAATATAAGTGATTCATGATGTCACAATGGTTTCCATGATGCCATACCGATGCTGCCATGGCAACAATACAAATGTATTGTCTTACCTAAGGACAGATGTTTTTTATCAATTTGATTTTGTGGTAAATATATTTATCAGGCAGCATGATAAAACAGAGCTATGGAACCTAAAGATCCTTATGCTATCTCAGCCCTTGATGTGAGGAGGGTGGGAGGGGACCTTAACCCCTAAGGGACTAGGCTATCTAAATTTTGTTAATTGGCTGGACTAACCAGTTTTTGTCTGGACAAGTGTATCCACATACTAAATTTATAAAATTTATAACCATGGTTACTAAATTTGCTTAATGAAGTGCTGGGGTCAAAGTTCATGATCCACTCAGTCTGACGTCATTATCATGATTACATTGTAACAAGTTGCAGCCCTTCAGAATGTTACAAATGACGTCATCAAGCCAGAACAATGGGGACGTCAACGTCCTTCCCGTCCGTTGCCGGTGATGGACGTTGCCGTCCTTCCCGTCCATTAGGGGTTAAGCATCAATTCTACAATTTGGTGTATTCAATGCTTGGCCACATATATGAAAATCATCACAAATTGAAATTATGATAGATTAAAAAGATAAGTTGCTATAAGCCATAAAAGTTGCACTCCCAGGAAAGATCTGTCTCAGCCATAAGCTGCATGTGACGGGTAAACACGGGTAGCATGAACTTTGTTTGACCTCAATTGAGGCTCAAAGTGGGGTAGCACTGTTTGGAATCATTCTAGCGCTATTCAAAGGACAATACATTTCATGACGTCATAAGCATATTGCCATACTCTTATGACGTCATTTTACCTTTCAGTGCCTCTATGATGACACTCCACATAAAAATGACGCCAAGAAAGGAGTGTGCTTTCATCAGGGGCTTATCGTGTTCAAACAGATTTCACAGACACTTATGGCGATGCATCAATCAAAAAGTTTATAGACATGAAAGATAAATATATTTATCACCAATATTTGAATTTTAAACGTTTTTTTTCAAAATCGGTGCTTAAACCCTTTAATGAGTTCCATGTTTGTCTCTTACCAGGATGGGGTGACATGTTATTGATTCTCTGTTTGTCTCTTACCAGGACGGGGTGACATGTTATTGATTCTCTGTTTGTCTCTTACCAGGACGGGGTGACATGTTATTGATTCTCTGTTTGTCTCTTACCAGGACGGGGTGACATGTTATTGATTCTCTGTTTGTCTCTTACCAGGACGGGGTGACATGTTATTGATTCTCTGTTTGTCTCTTACCAGGACGGGGTGACATGTTATTGATTTTCTGTTTGTCTCTTACCAGGACTGGGTGACATGTTATTGATTCTCTGTTTGTCTCTTACCAGGACGGGTTGATATGTTATTGATTCTCTGTTTGTCTCTTACCAGGACGGGGTGACATGTTATTGATTCTCTGTTTGTCTCTTACCAGGACGGGGTGACATGTTATTGATTCTCTGTTTGTCTCTTACCAGGACGGGGTGACAGCACTGATGTGGGCGGCTCATCTTGGGGACTACAACAATGTACGCAAACTTCTACAATTTGGAGCCAGTGTTGGCCGAAAATATAAGGTAAATAAGAAATTGTTTACTTGAAATATGTATTTTCTATTAAATTCAAACACCTATAAATTGAACTCATATTTATGATATATATTTTCCTGCATATTCGTTTCAGAATGGCAACTCGGTGCTGATGGAGGCTATCGCGTCCTCCTCGTCTGTGGCGACTGTGACGTGTGTGTCCGCTCTGCTGCTGGTCGGTGCCTCGCCGGACGTCCAGAACAGGGACGGACACAACGCTCTGACAGTGGCTGCCAGCGTCGGCAACCTCGACATACTCAAACTGCTCCTGGCCCAGGAGTATGGCTTGGACATCAACCATAAAACTAAGGTTAGTATAGTTTTAATTATGACAACTTGGATGTTAAATATAAAACCAAAGTTAATATAATTATAATGATGACAGCTAAATATAAAACTAAGGTTAGTATAGTTATAATGACGACAACTTGGATGTTAAATATTAAACCAAAGTTAATATAATTATAATGATGACAGCTAAATATAAAACCAAAGTTAGTGTAGTTATAATGATAACAGCCTGGGTGTCAAATATAAAACCAATTTCGCATTGTATATGAAATATAATTTGTCCATTTGGTTCTCAACTATTATCCTCTATTCAAATCTAATTACTCAAGTTACTGCAATAATGACTGATACAGTGGATCATTTTAAAGATAAGTTTGTGATTTTGTTTTCAGAATGGAAGCACGGCGCTGACCTTGGCGGTGTCTGGCAGTCATCTGGAGGTCGTACACTATCTGGTAGCGGAGTGTGGTGCCGAGATGCTCCTAGAGGACCAGGTCAGTCACAACATCCATTACATTGATTAATGCAAGGATTAAGTGATGAGTTCATATCTCATGAAGATCATAGGAAAAGCAATCAATTGGTACATGAAAGAGCATACGTTAAATATTGAATATTTTAAATATTGCAATGTGATGAGTGTATGTGCAATGTGGTGAGTGTATATGTGTGATATGGTGAGTGTATGTGCAATGTGGTGAGTGTATGTGTAATATGGTGAGTGTATATGTAATATGGTGAGTGTATATGTGTAATATGATGAGTGTATGTGCAATGTGGTGAGTGTATGTGCAATGTGGTGAGTGTATATGTGAAATATGATGAGTGTACAGTGAGTGTACGGTGAGTGTATGTACAGTATGGTGAGTGTACACAGCAAAATGTGCTCCAGGTGAAGAAACACATGGTTTCCTGGTGAAAACCACATGGTTTACCATGTGAAAACAAGACCATGTGTTTTCCACATGGAGCACATTTTGCCATGTATATGTGTAATATGGTGTGTGTATGATGAGTGTACGGTGAGTGTATGATGAGTGTATGTACAGTATGGTGAGTGTATGGTGAGTGTATGATGAGTGTATGTACAGTATGGTGAGTGTATGGTGAGTGTATGATGAGTGTACGGTGAGTGTATGATGAGTGTACGGTGAGTGTACAGTGAGTGTATGGTGAGTATGTACAGTATGGTGAGTGTATGATGAGTGTACGGTGAGTGTATGATGAGTGTACAGTGAATGTACAGTGAGTGTATAGTGAGTATGTACAGTATGGTGAGTGTATGGTGAGTGTATGGTGAGTGTATGGTGAGTGTATGGTGAGTGTATGGTGAGTGTATGATGAGTGTATATGTGTAATATGGTAAATTATGGTGAGTGTATATATGTGTGATATGGTGATTGTTTCAGGATCACATGACTGCTTTGTGCTGGGCCCAGGCAATGGATCCCCCGATAGCTGGTTACCTTGCTCTGCAGATTGGTATTAAAAATCTCCTGCAGAAGTTCATTAAGGTAGGACACCCAGATGTCAAATGTTGTTTTCTATTTTACTTCATGAATATATTGTTAATTGTTTCTGTGGCTAGTAGGGCAGGTCAAGTATTCACTTGCCCTACTAGCCCTGTTGGATTGAGCCCTCCATGATATGCAACATTTTTATCACTGCAGAGCCGCATCCAAATGCTGAGAGAGAAGGACAACAGTGAGAACTTTGAGTTGTTCCACGTCTTCTTCCACGTGGTGATCCTCTTCCTGATGATGGCCCCAGGACGTCAGTACATCGTGTCGCACGGCGTCCTGGAGTACCTCAGCAAGCACCCGGCGTGGGAGAGCCTGGAGGTGGCGGAGGAGGAGGACGCCGAGGCCGAGGAGGACCGCGAGATGGAGAAGACCTTCCACCAGATCCTGCCCTGGTTCGTGGCACTCAGCTGCTCCATGATGTACAACGAGACCCACACCACCGACAAGTTCACCCAGTCCAAGGTCAGTCTGCAGGCAGAGCACCTTGGTCTAGGTCAAGGTCATTCAATATGTGTCTTTTCTGGGCTCTAAATAACAACACAATTTTCAGTAGATCATAAACAAGACATCTACATCTTGCGCATTTTATTTCCTCTGGGAATTTATTCCGCCAGCAGTAGTATCCCAGACACAATCAGAGTGGGTAGCTCTGATATTGCTCCTAGTGAGTCAGTGGTGGATCTTTGTATCACATTCGACTCCAACATGGACATGAAGGCCCAGATCAGAAAAATGTGCCAGAAGGGCTATTACCACATTAGGAACCTGGCGGCCAATAGACATTGTCTAGACGAGAAGACCGCGGTAACACTTACCCATGCTTTTGTTACATCAACTCTAGATTATGGTAATGGTCTGCTGGCTGGTCTTCCTAAAACTGACATCAGGAAGCTGCAATACCTCCAAAACTCTGCAGCACGTGTTGTAGGAAAAATTAGGAAATTCGATCACATTTCAGGAAAACTACAGGAACTGCACTGGCTCCCTGTTCATGCGAGAATAGATTTTAAAATCCTTCTATTAACCTGGGATCTACAAGTACCTAATACCAGGCTAAGGACAGTGGGTGACAGGGCCTTTTCATATGTCGGCCCTAGACTTTGGAATTCCTTGCCTACTGAAATTAGGACAAGTACTTCAGTCTCCTCATTCAAGAATAGACTGAAAACTCATCTCTTCAGGATGTACGTCCTGAACACAGAGCTATGAACAGACAGGTCTGGTATCAGCGCTATACAAATTTTATTATTATTATGGGCATTTGTTATGTGTACCCATAGTTACGCATATTCATTTATATCGGCACAACTCTGTTATGTAGATATTTGCTGATGTACTGAATTGTTTTAAGATTTTGGGACTGAGATATTAAAAACTTAATCTGCAAGCCAACCAGATGACACTGCGATATTGATAAATATTGATATATAACCTGCAACCCGGTGTTTTATCTTGCATACCTCATGCCTCATGCCCAATGATTGGTATATTTATGTTTGGCTTGTCCAGGAGGGAGACATAACCAACCACCAGGTGTCACATCTAACATTCCTAGTAATTAGTATGTTTGGCTTGTCCAGGAGGGAGCCATGTTCCTATATTAGCATATAACCTGCCACCAGGTGTCGCATCTAGCATGCCTAGTAATTAATATGTTTAGCTTGTCCAGGAGGGAGCCATGTTCCTATATTAGCATATAACCTGCCACCAGGTGTCGCATCTAGCATTCCTAGTAATTAGTATGTTTGGCTTGGCCAGGAGGGAGCCATGTTCCTATATTAGCATATAACCTGCCACCAGGTGTCGCATCTAGCATGCCTAGTAATTAATATGTTTGGCTTGTCCAGGAGGGAGACATGTTCCTGGAGACGGTGAACATGACGCTGCCTGGCGAGGATGACGAGGATCAGTTGATAGCTCGCGCCATGCTGCTGCCGGTCATCGCCACGGAGAGAGGCCGTAAGTGGCTGGTGGACCGCGCCATTAGCTACGACAACCTGCTGGACCACCTCGCTGCCACCACCCCTACCATCGACAACAGCCAGGTGTGCCGCGCATTTGCTGACATTATGGAGTCGCAGTTCATGCCGTACCAGTCAGTATATATTTACTTGTAACCCCAGATGACCAAAACCAATCTTATAGGACATAATAATGATCAGATATGTATGAATATAAATGATTTAGTGGAATAGGATTGATGGCCAGTAATATTTCACTTTGCTTTTATTTCAGACTTAAAGGCCACAAAAGATTGCTTGGAAAGGATATGAAAATAGTTATACCAGACCAAGGGAAAAGTGTCAAAGATAAACTTATGGATATCGTACAGTTCTTTGAAGATATTAAAGTTCGAGCAAGAATTCGTCTTGCTGACAGGAACATGCACAAACTCCTGAAGGAAGAAGAGCTAGAAAAGAAGAAAAGGGAAAAGAAGAGGGAAAAAAACAGAAGGAATAGAAAGAAAAGACAAGGTCGCTTTGGAAGAGATAAAAGTGAATCTGAATCTGAAGAATCCGACAAAGAAGTCAAGAAAGAAGCACCACTCAAGAAAGAAGCACTGCCCAAGAAAGAAGTACCCCCCAAGAAGGAAGTACCACAACAGACAGAGAAGGCAGAACCCAAACAGCAGGAAAGAGACCCGAGCCCTATGAAACTGGTGCAGGTTAAAATTGCTGATAAAAACCAGATGAAAAATGAGAGGTATGTGGATCCGCAGGTTTCCATGGCGACCCAGGAGCAGGATGAGGCTCTGGCGTATAGACTGCAGATGGAGGAGTTAGAAGGTCGCGAGAACGAGGGAGAGTTCCACAAAGTAGACAGGCGGCACAAGAAGAAAATGAAGAAGAACGCACAACCGCAGAAAAATGATATCACCAACATGTTTGTATTCAGTCACGCTGAGAGCGAGAGCGAGTTCAAAACAGCGAGACCCGAGAACAAATCAAGAAAATCCAAACAGAACGCTGCTAAAATCAAAGCTAAAGAGTTTCCAAATCTTAAAGAAACCTTAACTAAGGATGTGAATATTCCTCATGGTCTGGTCATAGAAAATAGACAAACTTGGACTGACGGGTTCAAAGATGGACTGAAGGATTCAACTCCTGATGGTCTGGTCATAGAAAATAGACAAACTTGGACTGACGGGTTCAAAGATGGACTGAAGGATTCAACTCCTGATGGTCTGGTCATAGAAAACAGACAAACTTGGACTGACGGGTTCAAGAGAGTTTCAGATGTGCTGCGCAATAATTTTGTGGAAGTGGATGGCAAAAACAATAAGGAAGTTAAGGAGCTCAACATCAAACCAAGTGCTGATATAACGCCAAAGCCCAAGGTAGAAAGTATCAGTGATGAAGAGAGTACTCATAGTGATAGTTCACTTTGTGCTGTGAAGGACAGAGTGAATCATGGAAAACAACTGAATGCTGTTAACATCACCGGACCCATAACAAAACCAGCAGAGGTACTTGTCATTAAAAGTCAGAAACAGGAACCTCTTGTCAAAACCCAGGAGGAACCTATTGTCAAAAATCAGGTTGAAGCATCTCATGTTAAGAAGGAGGTAGAAGAGGTAGCTGGTGACAGTGTTACCCGTGACGGCGTTACTCGTGACGGCGCTACTCGTGACGGTGCTACCCGTGACGGTGCTACCCGTGACGGTGTTACCCGTGACGGCGCTACCCGTGATGGCGTTACCCGTGACGGCATTACCCGTGACGGCGTTACCCATGACGGTGTAGATGTAGAGAAGCGGGATTCGCTCTTTATGCCCTCCATCCACGACGCGGTGACGTTTGGTGCTCTACAGGGAGCTCTGACCAGCACCGTACCAAACATCCCAGAGAACGCCATGCCAGTGTCTAGCTTAGAGAAGAGCTTCTTCACCAAGAGACCCAGCCCCGTCAGGAGAAGCCCCCTCAGGAGGAGCCCCCTGATGAGGAGCTCCCCAAGGGGGAGCCCAGAGGCTACTGCAACGTCCCATTGCAGCTCGGGCTTCTGGGATTTGATTGATACACCTACCGCAGAAAAAAAACTGTGCAATCTGTATGAGCAAATGAATATATCGAGCTCAGATGTGATATCAAGCTCAGATGAAACCAACAGTCAGGAAAGTTCAAAAGATAAAGCTAGCCTTAGAACGAGCCATTCATGCTCCGACTCGCGGGAGACGTCAGACTCACGGGAGGCGTCAGACTCGTGTGATGTGAGTCAGACCACCTCGTATACCTCGGGCTTCAGTGAGAACAACGCAGACATCTCCGAGTCAGAGGTGGAGCACACCAATACTTGTGGTGGACTTTTGTCAGCTGCCAGTCATCTGACTGAGAAACACGAGGCCCCACGGTGGAACATTTACCCTGAACCAAGCCCCGCCTCCCACGCCACCCTGCAAGCACCTGTGCCCGACATTAAGAAACTGTTTAACATTCCTCCGCCATCCATTGCAGGATCTCTAAATCCTGCTTTTCCTGCACCCAAACCTCAGCCCAAACCAAGAGCTAAGATTGAGCCTATAGGGCCAAGGAAAGAAGCTTGCGTCACACCACTGAATATTAGACAGATTCCGTGGGTGCCAAAGTCAAAGAGATGGAGAGATCTTCTGGAGAAACTGGTGTGTCTACCCAAGGACAAACGACATCATCTCAATGGGGTCAACTTCAGTGAGGATCAACAGTTCTCTATTTCTCCCAAAAGGTGAGTTTTACTGAAAAGATCGATCGGCAGAATACTATGATACTAAACTTTGGTGCTCAACTCCCAACATAAGTATTTAATTTGCAGGGATTCTTTATGGGGTTTTCAAGATTGGAAAATGAATTAAAGATATTATAATGTTTGTATAAAAATCTTCAAATTAAATTGGAATATTTTGTAAGTATCTTGTGGATCTCTTGATATTTTCAGGAAATATAACTTTGAAGTAGATGTTTTTCTGGGTGTTCTTGATAATGGCAGTGAAGTTGCCGTGAAGCGAGTACCGAGGCAACAGCACTACCTCATGTCCAATGAGAAAAATATCACTCAAACCGGAATCAACCACGAAAACATCATCAAATTCGAGGTAAATTTCTATTTCAGTCATGTAAACTAGAATCCTCAAAGTAGGATAGAACTGTTTGAAGTCATTCTAGCGCTATTCAAAGGACAATGCCTTTGATGACGTCATAGGGGGCTTTCAAAACAGGGCTGTTAATTAGGATCTTGTTAACATCTGTATATATGTGGTGCCACCTGTATATATGTTGCACTACCTGTATATATGTTGCACTACTGGTATATATGTTGCACTACCTGTATATATGTGGTGCCACCATTCAGCCTCTGTGCCTGTTGCCCCTCCTGGTTACACGATGGTTTGATTTCAGCGCTTCATGGCAGACAGCAGTTGGCTGTACGTGGCGCTGGAGTTGTGTGAGTATAACCTGGAGGAGTATGTCCGGCGGCTACAGGACAGTGGTCAGCTGATGAGGAGGGCTCCGGGCCTGATGTACGGCATGCTGTCAGGACTCATCGCGGTCCACAAATCTGGTCTGCTTCACATGGACCTCAAGGTGAGAAAACTTCTCTACCTTAGCTCCGTCTCTGTACAGGTAGTCAGTAAAGAGGAACAGATGAGGTACAGGTCTACTGATGTGATACAGGTCTACTGATGAGGTACCGGTCTACTGATGAGATACAGGTCTACTGATGAGGTACAGGTCTACTGATGGGGTACAAGTCTACTGATGAGGTACAGGTTTACTGATGAGGTACAGGTCTACTGATATGGTACAGGTCTACTGATATGGTACAGGTCTACTGATGAGGTACAGGTCTACTGATGAGGTACAGGTATAAGGTCTACTGCTATGGTACAGGTTTACTGATGAGGTACAGGTCTACTGATATGGTACAGGTCTACTGATGTGGTACAGGTCTACTGATGTGGTACAGGTCTAAGGTCTACTGATGAGATACAGGTCTACTGATGTAGCTCAGGTCTACTGATGAGGTACAGGTATAAGGCCTACTGATGAGGTACAAGTCTAAGGTCTACTGATGATGAACAGGTCTACTGATGAGGTACAGGTCTACTGATGAGGTACAGGTCTACTGATTAGGTACTGGTCTACTGATGTACTGATGAGATACAGGTCCAAGGTCTACTGATGAGGTACAGGTCTACTGATGAGGTACAGGTTTACTGATGTGGTACAGGTCTACTGATGAGGTACAGGTTTACTGATGAGGTACAGGTCTACTGATGTAGTACAGATTTACTGGTGAGGTACAGGTCTACTGATGAGGTACAGGTCTAATGTCTTCTGACGAGTTACAGGTCTATTGATGAGGTACAGGTCTACTGATGTGGTACAGATCTACTGATGAGGTACAGGTCTACTGATGAGGTACAGGTTTACTGATGTGGTACAGGTCTAAGGTCTACTGATGAGGTACAGGTCTACTGATGTGGTACAGATCTACTGATGAGGTACAGATCTACTGATGAGGTACAGGTCTACTGATGAGGTACAGGCCGACTGATGAGGTACAGGTCTAAGGTCTACTGATGAGGTACAGGTTTACTGGTGTGGTACAGGTCTACTGATGAGGTACAGGTTTACTGGTGTGGTACAGGTCTACTGATGAGGTACAGGTTTACTGATGTGGTACAGGTCTAAGGTCTACTGATGAGGTACAGGTTTACTAGTGAGGTACAGGTCTACTGATGAGGTCTACTGATGTAATAATGAGGTACAAATATAGTGATGAGGTACAAATATAGTGATGAGGTACAAACCTGATGAGGTACAAACGTGATGAGGTGCAAATGTAATGGTAAGTTTGAAAGATGCCTTTTGATATTAATGTATTCATGTAGCTACTAAATGTCCTTTACTGTTTTAGCCACAGAACATTTTAGTGGATGTACAAGGAAAAGTGCGCCTTTCAGACTTTGGTCTCAGTCAACGATTTACAAATCAAAATATCAAAGTTTTTAATCAAGGTCAGTGGTCATAGTTATTTACTTGAAAGTTCATATATTTGATAAATTCATATATTTGATAAATTCCTGTGTTAAGAATAATTAATATCAAACATTGATTTGAGTCAGAGGGAACTTGTAGTATTCAGGGACATGTCATAAACCAGTCATGTTTGTTTTTTATTTCGGTCATGTTGGATCCAGAATGTTATATCGGCAGACAGTTGTATTGGACGAGGGTGCAGGGTGCCAGTGTGAACTTGTATAACTCATGTATATGTCCTGAATAGGGAGTCCCTGCTGAACTAATATAACTCATGTATATGTCCTGGGTAGGGAGTCCCTGCTGGACTAATATAACTCATGTATATGTCCTGAGTAGGGAGTCCCTGCTGAACTAATATAACTCATGTATATGTCCTAGGTAGGGAGTCCCTGCTGGACTAATACAACTCATGTATATGTCCTGAGTAGGGAGTCCCTGCTGAACTAATATAACTCATGTATATGTCCTGAGTAGGGAGTCCCTGCTGAACTAATATAACTCATGTATATGTCTTGAGTAGGGAGTCCCTGCTGAACTAATATAACTCATGTATATGTCTTGAGTAGGGAGTCCCTGCTGAACTAATATAACTCATGTATATGTCTTGAGTAGGGAGTCCCTGCTGAACTAATATAACTCATGTATATGTCTTGAGTAGGGAGTCCCTGCTGAACTAATATAACTCATGTATATGTCCTGAGTAGGGAGTCCCTGCTGAACTAATATAACTCATGTATATGTCCTGAGTAGGGAGTCCCTGCTGAACTAATATAACTCATGTATATGTCTTGAGTAAGGAGTCCCTGCTGAACTAATATAACTCATGTATATGTCCTGAGTAGGGAGTCCCTGCTGAACTAATATAACTCATGTATATGTCTTGAGTAGGGAGTCCCTGCTGAACTAATATAACTCATGTATATGTCTTGAGTAAGGAGTCCCTGCTGAACTAATATAACTCATGTATATGTCCTGAGTAGGGAGTCCCTGCTGAACTAATATAACTCATGTATATGTCTTGAGTAAGGAGTCCCTGCTGAACTAATATAACTCATGTATATGTCTTGAGTAGGGAGTCCCTGCTGAACTAATATAACTCATGTATATGTCTTGAGTAGGGAGTCCCTGCTGAACTAATATAACTCATGTATATGTCTTGAGTAGGGAGTCCCTGCTGAACTAATATAACTCATGTATATGTCCTGAGTAGGGAGTCCCTGCTGAACTAATATAACTCATGTATATGTCCTGAGTAGGGAGTCCCTGCTGAACTAATATAACTCATGTATATGTCTTGAGTAAGGAGTCCCTGCTGAACTAATATAACTCATGTATATGTCACGAGTAGGGAGTCCCTGCTGAACTAATATAACTCATGTATATGTCCTGAGTAGGGAGTCCCTGCTGAACTAATATAACTCATGTATATGTCTTGAGTAGGGAGTCCCTGCTGAACTAATATAACTCATGTATATGTCTTGAGTAGGGAGTCCCTGCTGAACTAATATAACTCATGTATATGTCTTGAGTAGGGAGTCCCTGCTGAACTAATATAACTCATGTATATGTCCTGAGTAGGGAGTCCCTGCTGAACTAATATAACTCATGTATATGTCCTGAGTAGGGAGTCCCTGCTGAACTAATATAACTCATGTATATGTCTTGAGTAAGGAGTCCCTGCTGAACTAATATAACTCATGTATATGTCCTGAGTAGGGAGTCCCTGCTGAACTAATATAACTCATGTATATGTCCTGAGTAGGGAGTCCCTGCTGAACTAATATAACTCATGTATATGTCTTGAGTAAGGAGTCCCTGCTGAACTAATATAACTCATGTATATGTCCTGAGTAGGGAGTCCCTGCTGAACTAATATAACTCATGTATATGTCTTGAGTAAGGAGTCCCTGCTGAACTAATATAACTCATGTATATGTCCCGTGTAGGGAGTCCATGCTGGAGGTCGAAGGAGGCATTGATTAAAGCTAGAAATCCGGACTACACGATGCAAGATGGCCGCTTTCTGGCCCTGACTGAGGTCCAGGTGAGCAACTCACAATGAGATTATAATATTATAATGAGATTATACTGCAGCCTGAGATACTGGCCATATTATCCTGGGGACATTATTCCTGAGACACACAATATGCCAGAGGTCTAAAACACATCCCGGTTTGCTTTTAATTGAGGGTAAAAATTATTTTATTCAAAAATAAGTCCCAAAAATATGGCAGAGCAAGAATGAATCCATTTCACCATGCTGGAAGTTTGCATGACCAAATAATCTCAAGCATTGAGACTGATATCTGACTTTTATTTGTCAGTCAATGCATGACCATATAGATAGTGGACACAGACTGATATTTGACTGTTTTATTTGTCAGTCAATGCATGACCATATAGATAGTGGACACAGACTGATATCTGACTGTTTTATTTGTCAGTCAGTGCATGACCATATAGATAGTGGACACAGCCTGATATTTCACTGTTTTATTTGTCAGTCAGTGCATGACCATATAGATAGTGGACACAGACTGATATCTGACTGTTTTATTTGTCAGTCAGTGCATGACCATATAGATAGTGGACACAGCCTGATATTTCACTGTTTTATTTGTCAGTCAATGCATGACCATATAGATAGTGGACACAGACTGATATTTCACTGTTTTATTTGTCAGTCAATGCATGACCATATAGATAGTGGACACAGCCTGATATTTCACTGTTTTATTTGTCAGTCAGTGCATGACCATATAGGTAGTGGACACAGACTGATATCTGACTGTTTTATTTGTCAGTCAGTGCATGACCATATAGATAGTGGACACAGCCTGATATTTCACTGTTTTATTTGTCAGTCAATGCATGACCATATAGATAGTGGACACAGACTGATATCTGACTGTTTTATTTGTCAGTCAGTGCATGACCATATAGATAGTGGACACAGCCTGATATTTCACTGTTTTATTTGTCAGTCAATGCATGACCATATAGATAGTGGACACAGACTGATATTTCACTGTTTTATTTGTCAGTCAATGCATGACCATATAGATAGTGGACACAGACTGATATCTGACTGTTTTATTTGTCAGTCAATGCATGACCATATAGATAGTGGACACAGACTGATATCTGACTGTTTTATTTGTCAGTCAGTGCATGACCATATAGATAGTGGACACAGACTGATATCTGACTGTTTTATTTGTCAGTCAGTGCATGACCATATAGATAGTGGACACAGCCTGATATTTCACTGTTTTATTTGTCAGTCAATGCATGACCATATAGATAGTGGACACAGACTGATATTTCACTGTTTTATTTGTGAGTCAGTGCATGACCATATAGATAGTGGACACATCCTGATATCTGATGTAGATATTGCTGACTATTCCCTGATATTTGATGTAGATATTGCTGACTATTCCCTGATATTTGATGTAGATATTGCTGACTATTCCCTGATATTTGATATAGATATTGCTGACTATTCCCTGATATTTGATGTAGATATTGCTGACTATTCCCTGATATTTGATGTAGATATTGCTGACTATTCCCTGATATCTGATGTAGATATTACTGACTATTCCCTGATATTTGATGTAGATATTGCTGACTATTCCCTGATATCTGATGTAGATATTGCTGACTATTCCCTGATATTTGATGTAGATATTGCTGACTATTCCCTGATATCTGATGTAGATATTACTGACTATTCCCTGATATTTGATGTAGATATTGCTGACTATTCCCTGATATCTGATGTAGATATTACTGACTATTCCCTGATATTTGATGTAGATATTGCTGACTATTCCCTGATATTTGATATAGATATTGCTGACTATTCCCTGATATCTGATGTAGATATTGCTGACTATTCCCTGATATCTGATGTAGATATTGCTGACTATTCCCTGATATTTGATGTAGATATTGCTGACTATTCCCTGATATCTGATGTAGATATCGCTGACT
Source organism: Amphiduros pacificus (assembly GCA_949316495.1). Lineage (NCBI taxonomy): Eukaryota > Metazoa > Annelida > Polychaeta > Phyllodocida > Hesionidae > Amphiduros > Amphiduros pacificus. The sequence continues at coordinate 926,572 of OX439001.1, read as the reverse complement.
ATTCCCTGATATTTGATGTAGATATTGCTGACTATTCCCTGATATTTGATGTAGATATTGCTGACTATTCCCTGATATTTGATGTAGATATTGCTGACTATTCCCTGATATCTGATGTAGATATTGCTGACTATTCCCTGATTCAGGTGGCTGGTATGATGATCTACTACATAGTGACCGGCGGTCAGCATCTCTACGGAGATACCTCTAAACCTAAAGCCTGCGAGCTCAACATCCTGTACGACCGAGCCAATCTGTTGGACGTGACCGACGAGGTCTTCTTGAATCTGATGACGTGGATGGTGCACCCGGACGTAACACAGCGCAAGCCTGCCTGCGAGTGCCTCATGTAAGAACCCCTCGGCAACATTGCCTACTCTGCAAAACCTCACTTATATATCAACATTGCTTACTCTGCAAAACCTCGCTTATATATCAACATTGCTTACTCTGCAAAACCTTGCTTATTTATCAACATTGCCTACTCTGCAAAACCTCGCTTATATATCAACATTGCCTACTCAGCAAAACCTCGCTTATATATCAACATTGCCTACTCAGCAAAACCTCACTTATTTATCAACATTGCCTACTCAGCGAAACCTCTCTTATATATCAACATTGCCTACTCAGCGAAACCTCTCTTATATATCAACATTGCCTACTCAGCAAAACCTCTCTTATTTATCAAGATTAAGTTATTGGTTATAAACGCTATTGCCTAAGAATTGTGTCTCGGTATGATTTCAGGCATCCTTACTTTTGGAGTGATATGCGGAAAGTTGGATTTCTGGCGAGATTAGGATACGAGATGAACGTTCTCAAGAGCAATAATGAGTAAGATATCAAGGGAAGGAGTAAGATATCAGGGGAAGGAGTAAGATATCAAGGGAAGGAGTAGGATATCAAGGGAAGGAGTAAGATATCAAGGGAACGAGTTAGATATCAGGGGAAGGAGTAGGATATCAAGGGAAGGAGTAAGATATCAAGGGAACGAGTTAGATATCAGGGGAAGGAGCAAGATATCAAGGGAAGGAGTAAGATATCAAGGGAAGGAGCAAGATATCAAGGGAACGAGTTAGATATCAGGGGAAGGAGCAAGATATCAAGGGAAGGAGTAAGATATCAAGGGAAGGAGTAAGATATCAAGGGAAGGAGTAAGATATTAAGGGAAGGAGTAAGATATCAAGGGAAGGAGTAAGATATCAAGGGAACGAGTTAGATATCAGGGGAAGTAGTAGGATATCAAGGGAAGGAGTAAGATATCAAGGGAACGAGTTAGATATCAGGGGAAGGAGCAAGATATCAAGGGAACAAGTAAGATATCAGGGGAACATGTAAACTATCAAGGGAAGCAATAAGATATAAAATGTGTGACTTTCTGTTTTCAGTGGTCCTGGGTACTTGATCGATGTACTACAACAAGGACTGTGCATGGTGGGACATGGCAATTGGGTGAGAGCTCCTAATATTTACCATTCCTTAACCAACCTGGAGAAACTTATCGCACTATGCGTTCCTATATGAATACTTCAGGGCATTTTATTTCCCACTTATCACACTATAAGTTCCTATATGAATACTTCAGGGCATTTTAGTTCCCACTTTCCACACGATAAGTTCCTATATGAATACTTCAGGGCATTTTAGTTCCCACTTTCCACACTATAAGTTCCTATATGAATACTTCAGGGCATTTTAGTTCCCACTTTCCACACGATAAGTTCCTATATGAATACTTCAGGGCATTTTAGATCCCACTTTCCACACGATAAGTTCCTATATGAATACTTCAGGGCATTTTAGTTCCCACTTTCCACACTATAAGTTCCTATGTGAATGTTTCAGGGCATTTTAGTTCCCTCTTATCACACTATAAAGTTCCCTCTTATCACACTATAAGTTCCTATATGAATACTTCAGGGCATTTTAGTTCCCACTTTCCACACGATAAGTTCCTATATGAATACTTCAGGGCATTTTAGTTCCCACTTTCCACACTATAAGTTCCTATGTGAATGTTTCAGGGCATTTTAGTTCTCTCTTATCACACTATAAAGTTCCCTCTTATCACACTATAAGTTCCTATATGAATACTTCAGGGCATTTTAGTTCCCACTTTCCACACTATAAGTTCCTATATGAATGTTTCAGGGCATTTTAGTTCCCACTTATCGCACTATAAGTTCCTATGTGAATGTTTCAGGGCATTTTAGTTCCCTCTTATCACACTATAAAGTTCCCATTTATCACACTATAAGTTCCTATGTGAATGTTTCAGGGCATTTTAGTTCCCTCTTATCACACTATAAAGTTCCCATTTATCACACTATAAGTTCCTATGTGAATGTTTCAGGGCATTTTAGTTCCCATTTATCACACTATAAAGTTCCCTCTTATCACACTATAAGTTCCTATATGAATGTTTCAGGGCATTTTAGTTCCCACTTATCACACTATAAGTTCCTATATGAATGTTTCAGGGCATTTTAGTTCCCATTTATCACACTATAAGTTCCCTCTTATCACACTATAAAGTTCCCATTTATCACACTATAAGTTCCTATGTGAATGTTTCAGGGCATTTTAGTTCCCACTTATCACACTATAAAGTTCCCATTTATCACACTATAAGTTCCTATGTGAATGTTTCAGGGCATTTTAGTTCCCTCTTATCACATTATAAAGTTCCCATTTATCACACTATAAGTTCCTATGTGAATGTTTCAGGGCATTTTAGTTCCCATTTATCACACTATAAGTTCCTATGTGAATGTTTCAGGGCATTTTAGTTCCCTCTTATCACACTATAAAGTTCCCATTTATCACACTATAAGTTCCTATGTGAATGTTTCAGGGCATTTTAGTTCCCATTTATCACACTATAAGTTCCTATGTGAATGTTTCAGGGCATGCAGCTTGATAGGGCGGTGTTTCAGGTGGAACAGGAGCGCGGCATCATGGGAAACTACGGCACCAACCTATTCTCCGTAATTTATGATATTCTACAAAATAGCAATCAGTTGTAAGTAACACAGGCTTGTGAATTCACAAGAACTTTATCTTCATTTTTTAATTTCCTTTATTTGTAAACTGTTTTGTTTTCCACTTCCATTCAAGCCGTTTTCAGAAGCTTAATTAGTTAGTGTAGTATATAGAGCAGCCATTGCATTGATACCTTTGCCTTCCCTGATTGTGAGTCATAACTGGATGTATTCAGGAATTATTATTATTGCTCGCTCAAAAAGCAAAAATATATTTGCTTATGAAAAATATGTTTATAAGAACAAAAACAATGATTAATTTCATATTGAACAAAAGCTGGATGTTATATTGCTGGATTTTATACCAAATCAATGAGCTGAAAATGGGAATTGGCATAATTGTTTATATATGTCCAGATTTCATTAATACTTTGATTGTGCTGAAATCAGCCAGATTTGTGACTTGATATGTGGTTATCCTTGATGATTTGGACTTTGATGTTGCAGCCCTGTTCACATCCGGGAAATCATTGGCAATCCAGTCGACTACATTCTCCAGAGGTTCAGCAGAGCTTTCACTGCCACCTACGAGATCATTAACGGAAGCGACTGGAAATATCGCAACAACCTGCAAGAGTTTTTTGATTTCAGATTTGCACATCTAGATAAAGATGAATGCAAACACATCAGACCCATGTAGGCATGATAAATAAGCCAACACTAGCCTCGCAGCAAATAAACATGGTTGACACAAAAGCTCGCAGCAAAGACACAATTTTACTGAAATGAAGATATATCACAACTTAATGTGCAATATTTGTCTGTAATGAATAGCCAACATGGAAAATGAAGAGAACACAACATAATGTGCAATATTCCTCTGACTGTGTGCAGCAGCAAAAACATATTCTAATATTTTTAATGTTCAAAGGCATATTCTACATGAAGAGAAAAAAACTATATTCTTATGAAATATTCAAAACGACTGTGATATATACTAGCAAAGTTTACACAATGGAATCTTTGATATAATAATTTATTTAGATTATATACACTTTTATATTTACAAATCCTTTTGACTTTTTACATCTTTTATCATTATTAATGTGTAACTTTTATTTATATCTGTATATTTAAAAAGTAACTATTAAGCATAACTAAGCGTAACTAAGTGTAACTAAGCAAACAAACAAAGAACAATTCTGTACCACACTAAAATCAAGAGACACAATAAACAATATGAACTATCCGTCCTTTTATATTATTTTGTTCCTATCAGGTGGGTATCACCAGGGGTGGGTATCACCAGGGGCGGGTATCACCAGGGGCGGGTATCATCAGGGGTGGGTGTCACCAGGGGTGGGTGTCATCAGGGGTGGGTGTCAACAGGGGCGGGTGTCACCAGGGGTGGGTGTCACCAGGAATGGGTATCACCAGGGGCGGGTGTCAACAGGGGCGGGTGTCACCAGGGGTGGGTGTCATCAGGGGTGGGTGTCACCAGGGGTGGGTATATCAGGGGTGGGTATCACCAGGGGTGGGTATCACCAGGGGTGGGTATCACCAGGGGTGGGTGTCACCAGGGGTGGGTATCACCAGGGGTGGGTATCACCAGGGGTGGGTATCACCAGGAATGGGTATCACCAGGGGCGGGTGTCAACAGGGGCGGGTGTCACCAGGGGTGGGTGTCATCAGGGGTGGGTGTCACCAGGGGTGGGTATATCAGGGGTGGGTATCACCAGGGGTGGGTATCACCAGGGGTGGGTATCACCAGGGGTGGGTGTCACCAGGGGTGGGTATCACCAGGGGTGGGTATCACCAGGGGTGGGTATCACCAGGGGTGGGTGTCACCAGGGGTGGGTGTCACCAGGGGTGGATATCACCAGGGGTGAGTCACTATCAACCACACAATACTCTTTAATAGACAAATGGATGCAATCTTACAAATATGGCATTAAAGTAGTTTCACTCATATTTATAGAATAGGAAACAATGTGTAAAGATTGATTCTGAACATGTGAATATAAAATGCGGTGTGTATCATGCACCGGCACTGGGCCTTGTACTTTCCATCCCACATATTTTTGTTTTGTCGGTTTTATGCAAATAGAAAATCATTTTTTTTCTCCATACAAAAAATTGTTAACCTCTCCATACAGGGTTATTTCTATACAATTATTGTCATGTCATGTCATGTCATGTCATGTCATGTCATGTCATATCATATATCATATCTACGCAAATTGTTTTGTTGTTATATTATTGAAAGAACCACTACCTGCTGACCTTGGGACTGACCTTGAACAGGCACCCACTGAGAACCAAAGTAATCAAGGCAAACCACAGCATAACCATAATCAAAATTATTGTTTCAAGGGAGTATTTGATAAATTTCTGAGATCTGATACCATGGTGGATAAGGGGTATTGCATCACTGATACAGGGAGACAAGCATTCGTTGACTTCATCATTCCACAGATATCAGTTGACCTCTCACAATAGATTTGAATGATTTCCCCCCCACTACTCTACCTGACACTACTGAGCCATTTCTTATTATATATCTAAGCTTGATCAAGACATAGTAGAAGCAAAGGCTATCTCTGAACTGCTCAAGCATGATGTAAATATGGTCAAGGAACCACCCTCAGTCAAAATGGGTGCAATATTAGGAAATGAGGGTTCAACAGTTAAAAATATACTACATCACTCATCGGCTAGGCTCAGAAAGATAACTTGGAACAGATCAGAAAACATCAAAATGCAGAATCAAGATGATATGGCACTAGGAATGATGATAATGGGTGACCCCTTACAGATGATAACTGCTTTAGATGCAATTGGTTGTATTCTGATAGATATTTTATTTATGCACCAAGCCAGCTGCACCAAGCCAGAGAACAGATCAATCTGCACCAACTAAGCCAGAGAACAGATCAATCTGTACCAACTAAGCCAGAGAACAGATCAATCTGTACCAACTAAGCCAGAGAACAGATCAATCTGTACCAACTAAGCCAGAGAACAGATCAATCTGTACCAACTAAGTCAGAGAACAGATCAATCTGTACCAACTAAGCCAGAGAACAGATCAATCTGTACCAACTAAGTCAGAGAACAGATCAATCTGTACCAACTAAGCCAGAGAACAGATCAATCTGCACCAACTAAGCCAGAGATTAGATCAATCTGTACCAAACTAAGCCAGAGAATAGATCAATCTGTACCAACTAAGGCACAGAACAGATCAATCTGCACCAACTAAGGCACAGAACAGATCAATCTGTACCAACTAAGTCAGAGAACAGATCAATCTGTACCAACTAAGCCATAGAACAGATCAATCTGCACCAACTAAGCCAGAGATTAGATCAATCTGTACCAAACTAAGCCAGAGAATAGATCAATCTGTACCAACTAAGCCAGAGACCAGATCAATCTGCACCAACTAAGCCAGAGAACAGATCAATCTGTACCAACTAAGGCACAGAACAGATCAATCTGCACCAACTAAGGCACAGAACAGATCAATCTGTACCAACTAAGCCAGAGAACAGATCAATCTGCACCAACTAAGGCAGAGAACAGATCAATCCGCACCAACTAAGCCAGAGAGTAGATCAATCTGCACCAAGCCAGAGAACAGATCAATATGTACCAACTAAGCCAGAGAACAGATCAATCTGTACCAAACTAAGCCAGAGAACAGATCAATCTGTACCAACTAAGGCACAGAACAGATCAATCTGCACCAACTAAGCCAGAGAACAGATTAATCTGTACCAGCTAAGTCAGAGAACAGATCAATCTGTACCAAGTAAGCCAGAGAATAGATCAATCTGTACCAACTAAGGCAGAGAACAGATCAATCTGCACCAACTAAGGCACAGAACAGATCAATCTGCACCAACTAAGGCACAGAACAGATCAATCTGTACCAACTAAGCCAGAGAACAGATCAATCTGTACTAACTAAGGCAGAGAACAGATCAATCTGTACTAACTAAGCCAGAGAACAGATCAATCTGTACCAACTAAGCCAGAGAATAGATCAATCTGTACCAACTAAGGCAGAGAACAGATAAATCTGTACCAACTAAGGCAGAGAACAGATCAATCTGTACCAACTAAGGCAGAGAATAGATCAATCTGTACCAACTAAGGCAGAGAACAGATCAATCTGTACCAATTAAGCCAGAGAATAGATCAATCTGTACCAACTAAGCCAGAGAATAGATCAATCTGTACCAACTAAGGCAGAGAACAGATCAATCTGTACCAATTAAGCCAGAGAATAGATCAATCTGTACCAAACTAAGCCAGAGAATAGATCAATCTGTACCAACTATGCTATAACAGGATAATGTAGCTATGGAATCAGATGTATTTTTGAGCATGTGCCTGCTAACAAAAAAGTATTTTTTTTTTGGGGGGGGGGGATTTCTAAATTACAGAAAGATGTGAATATTACAAGTTATATAAATGATAACAACGTAATTTCAAATATGTAGAAATGCATGGAAGATAAATTAGGCTGTGAAAATAATTATACAAAATGTCAATTGCATGATAACATTTATTATAAATATTGCAATTATTGCGAATGTCACTTTATGCATGTCAAAGTTTTATGGCAAACAAAATTACAAGGATTTTAAAATAAATTATTTAACCTGGAATACCAAATTTAATGGGCTATTTTAAGCAACTGCCCCGCAGTCAAACAAGTAGTCAAGGCAGCCTATATGATACAAGATGTCCATTAAAATGGAATGGTCGGTACCAGTGTAAGAAAACAATGTTAAATTATTAATTTAAAAAGGATTCTCAAGACAATTGGTTGAGTTGTTGACATTTGAATTATTCTAAATAAAATCACTTCTGTGTGGTGAATGGAAATGAATCAGGTACCAGAATGATTAGCACACAATATACTTCTCAACTGAAATACAACAATAATTGTAAAATGCCATCTTGAGGACTAAACATGTTTAGCTGCACCCCATAACTTTATCTCGGCAATCAATCCCTTGTTCCTTACCCTCTCTGACCATCTTTCCTGTCAGGTTGCACATTTACTCTCCAACTTTCCCATACAAATATGTTTTAAATGTGTATGAATTTTTCCAATTCCAACAATATATTTTAAAACTGTGTTGTAGAATTTATTATTTTATACTGATCATTACAGCTTTGAATATTCTCTAATTTGATTGATTTTCCACTCTAAAAGTAGAAGAAACTTGTAGTTAAATTGAAATTTAGTCACATTGAAGCTTTGAAGCTTTGGGGCTTTGAGCTTTGAAGCTTTGATGTTTTTTTTCCAGATATATCTACCATATAAAAAATTTGGTCATTTCAAATGAGTACAGTGCAAATGATCATAATTATATGTTACCTGAGAATATTATTTCATAAAATCAATGCCTTCTGAAATTAAATCTGCATGAAATGACTGGACTTTGGAGTACAATTTTATATTGGTGCCAAAAGGTATATACATTAACATCATTATTATCTGTGATATACTAACTTTCATTGACAGAAATTTCAGAAATAACTTAAATTGTTAAAAAAAATGGAGGTGTATTATTTCAAGGCTAATAACATAGAATTACAGTATCTTGATCATGGTGACAATCAAGCGAGTGAGCTCCCTACATCATAAGTTTGTGCATGCTGTGTGGGGGGAACATATTACATGATTCCAGACCAGAGAGTGTGGAGGTCGAGGCAATTCTTACACTGGAGAATAAACCAAAAAAGACAAGCCAATATGAGAACCAATCTCACCCCAAGTGGCCGGTCTCCGCAAAGACCAACCAAAAAGTTTTAAAGAGAAATTATCATATGCACAGGTAGTAAATGAAAATTTAGTTAGGAGCCCTTTTCAAGAAGCTAAATTATGCTGCTAACTCTGTAAGGGTCTACTGAAACCAAAAGTGAAAATAAAAAATAATTAAATTGAAAACAAATCCACAATATACAATATGAATGCTTCTGAGCGTGCATATCATTTCACAAGATATGAGTATCAAAATACGAAAAAAAAATCTAAGAATGAAAAAACTTCCGAATATAAGACGAAGGTTTTTGACCCAAACCTTAAGTTAATGTTTTGGGGTCGTCTAATACATGAGATTAACCTGTGGACGTTCATTTACCTCATCTCCAGGCGTAATAAACTTTGCTCATAATGTACAGATACACTGTCCGAAATGCCAGAGTTGCAGCCAGAGTTGTGGGACAAATTAAGGAAGCATGATTATATAACAGGCAAATTATCATTATTATCTGATTTTTCCGTCATGCTTGTAAAACTCAGATTTAAATTTTTTGGTCAAATTTGAAGTTCATGCTCTCATTCTGAGTATTTACTCTGACCCAAGATTTGTTCATTTTTCCAATGTGCTCAGATTTTTTTCATGCTCAGAATTTGTGTTTTCTTGTTCAGATTCTGAGACAGCTCAGAGGCTGGCTTAAAGCTGCAGTTAATGTTCAAAACATTTCTGTCCGAACTAAGCAGACTTTCATTACCACGAAATCATGATGAAGCTTTGAAGCTTTGGGGCTTTGAGCTTTGGGGCTTTGAGCTTTGAAGCTTTGAGCTTTGAAGCTTTGAGCTTTGAAGCTTTGAGCTTTGAAGCTTTGAGCTTTGAAGCTTTGAGCTTTGAAGCTTTGAGCTTTGAGCTTTGAAGCTTTGAGCTTTGAAGCTTTGAGCTTTGAAGCTTTGAGCTTTGAAGCTTTGAGCTTTGAAGCTTCGAGCTTTGAAGCTTCGAGCTTTGAAGCTTTGAGCTTTGAAGCTTTGAGCTTTGAAGCTTTGAGCTTTGAAGCTTTGAGCTTTGAAGCTTCGAGCTTTGAAGCTTTGAGCTTTGAAGCTTTGAGCTTTGAAGCTTTGAGCTTTGAAGCTTTGAGCTTTGAAGCTTTGAGCTTTGAAGCTTTGAGCTTTGAAGCTTTGAGCTTTGAAGCTTTGAGCTTTGAAGCTTTGAGCTTTGAAGCTTTGAGCTTTGAAGCTTTGAGCTTTGAAGCTTTGAGCTTTGAAGCTTTGAAGCTTTGAAGCTTTGAGCTTTGAAGCTTTGAAGCTTTGAAGCTTTGAAGCTTTGAAGCTTTGAAGCTTTGAAGCTTTGAGCTTTGAAGCTTTGAGCTTTGAAGCTTTGAGCTTTGAAGCTTTGAAGATTTGAGCTTTGAAGCTTTGAGCTTTGAAGATTTGAGCTTTGAAACTTTGAGCTTTGAAACTTTGAGCTTTGAAGCTTTGAAGCTTTGAAGCTTTGAAGCTTTGAAGCTTTGAAGCTTTGAGCTTTGAAGCTTTGAAGCTTTGAAGCTTTGAGCTTTGAAGCTTTGAAGCTTTGAAGCTTTGAAGCTTTGAGCTTTGAAGCTTTGAAGCTTTGAAGCTTTGAAGCTTTGAGCTTTGAAGCTTTGAAGCTTGGGTTCGATCCCCGGTCGTGAAGAGATCGGGTGGGTTGTCATGTCAGGGACCTGCGACATGATAATTCAGTGAGGCAGCACTATATCTGCTACAAGTAGGTCTCATCGCGAAAAGACTGAAATAATGTTGAAAGTGATGTAAAACCCAAAGAAACCAAACCAAATCCTACTCTAAAGTAAGTATTCTTTAGCAAATAGGGTTTTTTATACGCAATACAGATTTCTTTTAGTAACATAGATGAGAACTCATCTTAAGCTCTGAAACTACAATAGATGAGTTCCCGGTCGCCGGCCAATTGTCCTGTTTATAATTCACTTTCATCTCACTTCCTGGTGTACCCATCTTTATTTTTACATGTCTTTGGTTCTTCGTGTTGGACATCATATTTGTTGGACATCACTTTAGCACTACTTTCCATCACTGAAACCTATTTTCCCATGAGAGCATTCTTTTGTTGGTAAGGATGGCTGATACCATATGTGCACAGGGCGTAACCAAGACAAAATATTTGATCTGGGGATAATAAATGTTCCCATGGCAACAATACCTACCTATTGTCCCATTTTTTACCTTTATGGACACAAAGGTAACTGTCACTAACTCACTAAAGGTAACTCTCAGAGATTAAGGACAAGTCATACATAAGTGCCTGACACAAGAATGTAAAAATGTAAAGGATTTATAGATATGGTTTTTAATGCAAATGATATGAAGAGGTAACTAAAAGATATTGTGTATCTCATCCTTAGCTTTGGTTCAACACATGGGCTAAATAATGTTCGGTATTGGCCATAATTTAAATCTAAAACAATATTTTCATATAACTTATTTTTTGTTACTTTATTTATTCAATGCAACATCAGAGACAATATTTTCCCAGTTCTGCTTTTTAGACTTTGTTCCAATTTGCATGTATGATTATTTGCACTGAATGCATGTTAGCCTTGAAAGTGGCATCATTAATATGGTAGATATGCAGTGAAATATATCTCTCGATCGGTTTGGTGCCTGACTCTAACCACCACTATTTCTAAATGTTTCATGCATTGGCTGTCGTGCAAAAAACAATGCATGATATGAACTGCAAGAGGTGTTTTTAAAATGTATACACTGTCAAAATTAATGTGTATCAAATAAAACACATTTATCGTGCGTAAGTGTTTTTGTGAACCATATTTGGTAAAACATGGTAATGTGTTTTTTAGTGAAACACAAAATTGTGTTCTGTCCCAGAAATGAAAGATAATTATGTGTTTAACTGTAATATTGTGTTTATTCAAGACATGTTATACTTTCAATAAAAGTGATGGACATTTTATATTACAAAATAGATTTCATTCATTATCACACTTTACACACATTCTAACATTTCAAAATTATGGTCTAATCATTTGTTCAAAGTTTTTGATAAAGATGGAAGTGTAAACGTCTTTATGAATATCCATCAAATTTCCATTCAAAATATTTCATAAATATTCCAGTTTGTTAAGGATGACCTTTCATACACAGTGTCTAACATGACTTCTCATACACTGAGTTTTAGTTAAGGATGCCATTCTGTGCACAGTTTGTTCCTGGGATGTTCTATTGTGAACATATTGTCATTAGATGTCATGTGTTTTGTTACAGTTGTGATTTGATAAAACACCTTACAATGATTTTAATCTCAATAATACCATAAAATTACATAAAAAACATAGTAAACAATATTATTGACTAAAATGTTTACCCATTATCTCATACTTGGTGCTTCAAGAGAGTGTTCTGCACCTATGAGATATTCTTTTGCAGATCACCCCTCTGCCGAACTACTTTCGCAGATCACCCCTCTGCCGAACTACTTTCGCAGATCACCCATGTGCCGAACTACTTTTGCAAATCATCCTTGGTCCAAATGACGACTGAGATCCTTCCACCAGAATAAACAAAAGAGATCTGTCAGGCTGAACACTGCATGAACCCATGCTCTTGACTTTATCTCATATTTATCTACCGCAGATGGTTTATATACCAGACCAGTGTTAACATTGTAAAAAGTACAGATCTTAAGAAATGAACATGTGAGTGCAGTGTTCAGGCTGACAGATATCTCTCAAGTTGGTTCTGGTGGAAGGATCTCAATGCCCACCTCTCAATGAGTGTGACGTCATTAAAAAGGGGGCGTGGCATTGTTTATGTTGTTTGACACACACAACATAGGTCGGTACATAGGTCCATGCAGGCTGCAATATTTTCCACACAGTTTTGCTTTAAATAGATTGGACATCAAGCCAAAACCTTTATCTCATACCTATCTGTAGGAGTTAAGTATGAGATAAAGTCAAGAACATAGGTTCGTGCAGTGTTCAGGCTGACAGATCTCTCTCGTTGGTTCTGGTGGAAGGATCTCACTCGTCCTTCGGACTCTTGAGATCCTTCCACCAGAACCAACTTGAGAGATCTGTCAGCCTGAACACTGCACTCACATGTTCTTGCCTTAATATCACATTTAAGTTATTAATTAGTTTCAGTCAGTGTGGGTCAATCACAAAGATTGTGTTCATATTATACATAAGATTGGTGTGAAGTGTTTTCTCAGCAATATGGTGTGTCACCAACACACAATATCCATGTAAAAACACAATATAATGTGTAAGTGAGACTGGTATTTCTTAGAGTGTATCGACCAAACAAGCCGAGATCAAAGAAATGTATAGTTGATAGTTGATAGTGCCGTTTTGATAGTGTCGTTGATAGTGCCGTTGATAGTGCCGTTTTGTATATGGCATCCTTCCCATTAAACACATAGGAAATGGAAACATCGAGAATGCTACTTGTATTTTTACGATAAATCTAAGAATGTTGTATTTACTAAATTGCGCAAGATTTATTGATTACTCGGTAGAACAACAAATAGAAATGTATCTGCCTGAGTAGTTAGTTGTTGATTGTGATAAGAAAAACATATGAAAAAGATATAAAAAAATTCTCTCAATATATTCATAGGCCCCCTGCCAATCTCTACGACCAATGATTAAATATAGAAGAGTTGTACAGTTCTGGTTCCTATTAAGTTGTACATTTCCGGTGTGTACTTTTTAATGGGGAAAACAACATGGAGATCGGCAATCGGCCTATTACATCGCCATAATATCAACAAAAGTCCATTTGGTGAGTGTAACACTTTGTGGCGTTTATTCTGCACAATACCAAAACCCGGAAGGGAGTCCGGGAAACGGAACGAACATAATGGCGTGACTGCTCTTTTCTCCCTTTCCCTCTCCATATATCCATCAAATACACATATATAGACAGTATATAGACAATATTAAGTAAACATTAAACAATGAAAATATGGAAATATTGTGAGCAGAAAATGACATAGTCTTTTACACAATACACTGTAACGGAAATGGTGCTTGAACAATGTTAAAACATGATATTGAACTACAGTCTTATCACTCAATGTCCATGAGTGTAATAAAGTTCCATATTTGTAATGATTAATTGAAATAAACAATATAAACCAATAACTACAAAGTCTTCAGGAGTTAGTTGTTCACAAGTAATGTTCACAAGTAATGTTCACAAGTAATGTAGATGAAAACCATATTATCCATGTACAAGGTTATATACAGTGATGCTGATATCAGTCCACCTATCAGCACATTGATGTGACACAATATGTGAGCTACTATGATAATTATACAGGGCAGCGTTCGGCGTACACCCTTTGAGTTATATCCACAACACAGGCACATGATTTAGGGCAGCGTTCGGCGTACACCCTTTGAGTTATATCCACAATACAGGCACATGATTTAGGGCAGCGTTCGGCGTACACCTTTTGATAATGGACAGATATATATATACAGGTGGCACACAAGTGGAATGAATGTATATCAATTGCTCACACATATGGCACAGGCTAGCACATGACTCCACACACATGGGAGATTTAGTTCATGTCCCACTCATCACTGGACTGCCATGATGGTTTCTTCCTTGAACGGGTTGACCGTCTGGGGGACGGAAGTGCACTTGCCTCTGGTACACTAGGAGGCTCCATAGACGTCATGGTGGGAGTCTCATCCATGTGGGATCCAGTGTCAGTGGGAGGAACTGGAGGATCAGGTTCCATAGGGGGAACACTGATGTCTGGGGGTATGTCCGGCTGAGACTGTGGGTCTGGAACCTGTTCATTCATACACTCCATGGTCGGCTCAGATTGAATAGTTGTGTAGGAGGGTTGTTGTGGGATACAGTCCTCTGAGTCATTAGGAGTACTATCCTTGTGCAAGCCTCTGACAGGGCCATGACTTCCGTTATCCAAATTGTTGGGGGTCACAGGGTAACAGTCACATGTGCGCATATCATATGTCTTAGAGCGGAACTGTGCTTGAGAGAACTTCCGAACTTGGCATTTGTCATCCCGAACACTGCATACCATGTATTTGTCCTGTGCTCTAGTCTTGTCACGATCCCCTTTAATATAAACCAAATCACCGACCTGCAGTGACTGATAACTGGGGGGACCTCGACCGCGGGCTTTGGACTTGGCACTGGATGGGTGATTCAGATGGCGAGATAACTGCTTCTGTAGGATTATCTGCCGATCTGTAATGGGAAGCTGTTCCCCTGTGAGCTGATCTCTCTGGGTCCATATCCATTGGTCCTGATTCTGGTGTTCATATTGGCGGGGGCCAATGCGAGTGAGACCTTTGACAAGGGGCCTCCCTCTGGGGCTATGTTCAAACACTCCAAGCCAAATTCTCTGACAGCGTTTTCGGCAACAGGGTTCTTGTTGATATTCTTAGCTTGGCCGATATCAAGTGTAACTCCATATTGCCTGAGAAGAGGGTCATCCACGAGAGCCTGGAAGCCTGGAGCAGGGTCCACTCTCACCCTACAGCCGCCATCACCAAGACTGCGGAGCTCGGCACACAATGATAAAATACCATCGCGTAACTGCTGGTGCTGTTCACTCTCAAGGAAACAGGATGTGGTGAATGAGGATACGGTCTCACGTACTAGCAGAATGAGTTGGCGATGTCTTTTGACAACATCTGCCGCAAACTGAGTCCCAATGACATCAGGTGGTGGTGTGGAAGTCTGGGGGTGCAAATGGGTCGGCACTGACTTCAGAGATGAGCATTGATGGCAAGACTCAGTTGCTAGACCAACAGCTCTATCGAGATCCAGAGCATAGAAGCTTCGTGTGAATACTTGTTTGAGCTGGTTTTGGGAGGGATGATGAAATTTGATGTGTAGGGCTATAAGTAGACCTTCAAGAATGCTGCGTGGAACGACAATCTTCTCACGGAGAGGTTGGAATGGCTGCTCGTCCCTGACCACAAGGACGCCATCTCGTGAAACCACAATGCATCTCAGGTACCGTTTGACATCAGTCAGTCTAGTAGATTTCTTGGACGGTCTCGTACCCTGTGTGAGGCGTGAATGAGTACGTCGGAGTGATTGGCATTCCTGTTGAGTGGCTAACCAGGCAGCCCGGCTTGTGAAGGGCATTTTCATGGAACCATCAAGAACCTCTTTCACAGATAGACCTCGGACTACAGACTCCTCCGCAGCTGCTACAAACTTACAGACTTGGCAGCTAGCATCTGTGCACTCAGCTGGATGGCGACTGGTATAATCAGATGGAAGGTTGGCAGCCCCAGATACATGGCGTACATGGACATGGTACCTGCTCACGGTAGCCAGGAAGGTTGTGACCCTGGCGCTTGCTGAGAATTCTCCTCTACACAGTTTACTGTACGCCTGGACACAAGGCTTGCTGTCAGTGAGAACCTGAGTCACTTGATGTGACTGAACTATGAATGGAGCAAACTGCCGTACTGCTGCACTGATTGCCAGGGCCTCTATTTCGCAAGGAAGCCAGGCGACTTGGTGTTTCTTCAGTTTAGCATTGAAAAAGCCATATAGCATCAGCTTTCCATCCCTCAGGGCATATAATGTAGCAGCGAGGCCTCCGGATCCAACAGCTGCATCAGTGACTATCCAGAGAGAATCCTCCGCTCTGGGCATGGTAATCTGTTTGCAGTTCTGCAGAGCCTTCTGTGCCACTCTGAATAACTCAATCAGTTCTGAGGTCCACTCCAACTCCTTTGACTCTCTCCCAGCCGTGAGCTGCTCTAGTGCTCTGCTGAGCACTTTGTAGGCACCAATGAAGGAGCGGAGTCCCTGCACTGTAGAAGGTGGCTCCACCGCGGCCAGAGCAGAAACCTTGTGTGGACTGGCCATCAGGGTACCACTGGACCAGATCCATCCCAGTGTGGTTGTGGATCGAGGGCAAATGACGGTCTTGGGTGCAGAGATGCCAAGATTGTTCTCCTTTAGCCTAGCCAGCAGTAGGCCCCAATTGTAGAGTGCTTCCTCAGGGGTGTCACCACAACACAACATGTCATCAGCTATTTTGGCAAGGCGACCCTCCTGAATAAGATCCCCCACCACCCTGGAGAGGAGTTCTTCAAGGTAGGTCTCTGATCCAGGCATGCCCATTGCTGACCTCGTGTACACTCTAACACCCTTAAAGGGTGTCACCACACCACAGTATTTCATTGATGAATGGGCAAGTGGGATTTGATAAAAGGATTTGGACAAGTCCGTCACAATTATGTACCTCCATTTGGAAATATCCCGTAGAACAGAATCTACATTTGGCATGAGAGCGGGTGGCGGTTTGCTGTACTTCCCTACTTCGCCGAAGGACGTTACCAAGCGGCTTCCACCATTGGGCTTTCTGACAAGAAATGATGGATTGAGATATTCCACAACAACACCCACGTCCTCTGGTTTGGCGAATACTCCATAAGACTCAAGCTCGTCGAACTTCTCTTGGAGCTCTACCATGGTGGATCTGTTATATTGAGGAATACGTCCCTTCCGTTGTGGGGGAAGTGTTGGCCCCATGTTGACTGTGGCTTCAAGAGGACCACTTGCACCATTATACCTTGGGATTGATGGATTGAACACACAGTCATACTGATAATTGAGGTCCTGGAACTTCTGCTTCATGTTGTCTGACAGGATATTATCAGGGTCCACTCTGATTTCAGATGAGAATGGGGGTTGCGGTGAAAGCTTGACCTTAAACTTTGGGTTGGGCTCATTATCTGGGGCTTGGCTGGGATCTGGTGATGACAGGGCTCTAATCTGGCAGAAGTGCTCATTGCGCTTGAGGAGAATAGGCTCACCAGAGTCATTTTTCAATCTCAGTACATTATCAACAGAAGTGATCTCTTGGGGCTGAGGCCAAACCCTTTCTGGCTTCTGATGCTGGTTGAGGGGAGAGTCAAGTCTTGGCTCCAGGGCCCATTCACCATCTGGATCAGTGTAATTTGGGGTGTGGACATCAAGGCATTCTCCTGGTAAAATGGTTGTCTGTTGTGGGGGGGCTCTCAGTAGGTAGGACTGTGTACGTCTAACAGCGCTGGTATGGACCTCTTTTTGGGAACCGTAGGATATGACGTCATCACCTATGAGAATCTGGCTTCTAGCTGGTAATACTCCGATGTCATTTTTGACAAGGAAGGGGTTTCCTGCCAGGACATCAACATCAAGTTGTTTTACTACAAGAGCATCCAGACTGAATGTCTGTCCCTTCCGAGACACAACACAGTGTACTTCTCCTGTCACCTCTAGGGGGGTCACACCGTCCGCCTGTCGTGCTTTTTGTCTAGTAGGCTTGATGGGCAAGTTGATAGCACACGCAAAGGAAGCCAGGACCATATTTGTTGTAGCACCAGTGTCTAGGGTGATGCGAACTGGAAGGTTGTTGAAATAAGTGGTCATGTAAGGGCTTTGGACCACGTCCACCCTTCGAGCTGAAGGCACCGGTTCTGGTTCATCATCATCAGGCATACTTTGTGTGCAATAGTAATTAACTTTTAAGTCAAACGATTGTTCTTAATAGATTCATTTGTGTTCCGCATGATGAAATTGATTTTTTTTTCTTTGGGGTTTTACATCACTTTCAACATTATTTCAGTCATTTTGTAATGAGACCTATTTGCTCATGTGTGAAATTATATCATGATTTCAATCTTGTCATGGCCGGGGATCTAAACCACGACCTTTGGATCACCACAGAGGAACTGGTGAAAATAAGCTGGCGCTGTAACCAACTGCGCCATGAAATGGAAACAAAAATATGGACACTATATATGATTTACATTGAAACAAAGAGTTGTTGATTTGATTTGTTTATATTGATGACCTTTTAGCATTGTTATTGCTACTTCAGGTCAGATGAAAGCCAATCACCAGGACTTAATGCCCTACACTTCTCAAATAGTGACTGGGAATCTTTCTTATGTATTATCACATCGGCAATATAACACAAACCACGGCCACTTATTGCTTACTTGTCAGTCTTGGATTAATGTGGATTAATTTAGTTTTTAGTATTTAAAAGTGGTTCATAGCTTTCAAATGGTCATTTATCAGAAGATCCCCTATCCATATGTTGCTACATTTAGGGTTGATAAAAACGTTTATTTTTTCCATTCTCATACCATGCCCAAACATAATTTGAGGTGTTGCCATATAAATACACTCAGATCGTTTGCAAGCCGATGGACTTAAAAGTCTACACATATCCTATGCCAGCTGATGGACATATAAACGTACACATATCCTATGCCATCCGATGGACATATAAATGAACACATATCCTATGCCAGCCGATGGACATATAAATGTACACATATCCTATGCCAGCCGATGGACCTATAAATGTACACATATCCTATGCCAGCCGATGGACATATAAATATACACATATCCTATGCCAGCCGATGGACATATAAATGAACTCACATCCTAGGCCAGCCGATGGACATATAAATGTACACATATCCTATGCCAGCCGATGGACATAAAATGTACACATATCCTATGCCAACTGATGGACATATAAATGTACACATATCCTATGCCAGCCGATGGACATATAAATGTACACATATCCTATGCCAGCCGATGGACATATAAATGTACACATATCCTATGTCAGCCGATGGACATATAAATGTACACATATCCTATGCCAGCCGATGGACATATAAATGAACTCATATCCTATGCCAGCCGATGGACATATAAATGTACACATATCCTATGCCAACTGATGGACATATAAATGTACACATATCCTATGCCATCCGATGGACCTATAAATGTACACATATCCTATGCCAGCCGATGGACATATAAATGAACTCATATCCTATGCCAGCCGATGGACATAAAATGTACACATATCCTATGCCAACTGATGGACATATAAATGTACACATATCCTATGCCATCCGATGGACCTATAAATGTACACATATCCTATGCCAGCCGATGGACCTATAAATGTACACATATCCTATGCCAGCCGATGGACATATAAATGTATGGCGATTATCCCCATAATGGAGTATTGAGCACTTACAATGCATCTTTCCAAACATAGAAATATCAGTGTAAGGCAAACATAATGTATTGTATTGGATTAAGCATATTGAATGAATCAGTGTAGACAATCAGATAGAGATGCTTGTCTTCAATGAAATACAAATATACTCTGTGCAGTTGTTTTACTTTCTTCCTGACTTCCAAGAAGTATGTAAATAGATTGCCTCCCATTTAGACGTATCCATTATATCCGCCTGTAATAATGTCGCTCTTTGTTTGGCTCCTTTAAAAAGTACACTATACATTGTAACACTCGGCCCATTTCCTGGCCGTGCTTTGTTAGTGAACTAAGCACAGGGCAGAGTACCATTGTCATCTGATATAAGCAGTAAGGAACAAGAAAGCAGCTGCAGACGACATGAGACCTGCAGATACAGAGCTGATCCAATGTGGACAGAAGTCCCCCCAGGGGCAGGAATCCTACTGTAATAGTTATCGTACCTTTTATTCGCTTATTCTTATCACAACAGGGTTAAAAGGGTCCCGTAAGTGAAGTTTGTTACTTATTCACCATTAACAGTTCATTATTCAGATTTTTGTTCAAAATGGATAGATGATGTTGTCAATTTGTCATTTTTGCAATATTGTCTTTAAAATGTCATTGGGATGTAATTTGTGGCATAATTTGTGGCACTTAATATTAAAGAAAATCCAGAAAAATAAAATTATCAACAGAATAAATTAAATGAGTGTAAAACACTTGCACAGGTCAATTCAAATGTCACCATATTTTGCAAACTTCCTGTACAGTCGAGAATAGATCATCGTTTACATCACCTCACATTTGTTTGATAAAAAAATAAATGGGAATACTTTAAATAATGTAGCTAACTATTAAATAACTATTAACGCATCATGTAAGATATAAGAGAAACATCTCTTTTAATGCGAATTTCAAAATGTGGAGAATATTTTAACAAGCGATATAACTGCCTTAACCTACGTGCACGTCCCCGGAAGCACGTCCATGAAATAGGAACTGCCGAATCTAACCAATAAGGAAGCGAAGAATATCATCATGAGGTAAAGTGGGTCGTGAATAAGGATAAAAACACCAAATATTTATTAAAATGTAGACAAATATCATTCAGGTGGAAAATAGATATGGAAACGTATAACCGATTTTAATGGTAATGTAAAAAATATGTTTATGAAAATGTATTCTCAGGTAAATAGACAAAGAGTGGAAAAATGCTTTTGTAAATAAATTTACAGATTTTAGTTTGTCTATCTTGCTCAGGACTCATAAGTGAAGAAGAGTGTTCAAGCGTTTTTTTTTTGTTTTTTTTGTTTTGTTTTTTTGATCTTCTATATGATCTTCCGGGACACAAGTTAAATATTTGTAATCTTTATGAAGTGTAACAGAGGGTGAGTTTTTAATAGACCAATGCAGTGGTAAATGCTTTTAGCACAATTCTCGGGCCTTTTCTCTTTGAAAGTCTCAGAAAAATCATTTTGGGCCAATGGTTATAAATTGGGTAAAATCCAGTGAAACAGGTACAAAAAGCACTGTTATAGCTAGATAATGGAAAAGTGCAGGACTTTTTAGAATTACACAGAGGCATCAGACAAGGTTCCCATTACCGCCATACCTATTCCTAACTACAGGCGAAATTATAGGTAGCTTTGTTTGTTTCTTTGTTTGGGGTTTTACATCACTTTCAACATTATTTCAGTCATTTCGTGATGAGACCTACTTGTAGCAGATATAGTGCTGCCTCACTGAATTGTCATGTTGCAGGTCCTTGACATGACAACCCACCCGGTCACAGATTTACAAGGACAACGGGTTAACCCTTTAGGCACGGTCCTCAGCTTATGTGGGAAATTGTATCATGAGTTCAATCTCGGCACGGCCGGGGTTCGAACCCACGACCTTTGGATCACCACAGATGAACTGGTGCTAATAAGATGTCACTCTAACCATCTGCGCCACGGCCCGTGGCCCTATAGATAGCACTCACAGGAAATGTCAGAATATCAATGGTATTAAAGTTAATCACACAGAACTTAACACATCACACAGAACTCAGGGTATCGCAGCTTGCAGATGATACAATACCTAACGGTCAAATTTCATGTTTGTTAGATTTGCACATGACGTAAATAACAACTTCTTAAATAGATCAGGATTGATATTGATATAATAGCTAACAATAGCTAAGTGTATTGGATCCTCAGAGAGATAGAAATGTGAAAGCCTGCTTGGAGTAAACTGGTCAGCTGGACCAATTAAAATATTCACTGTCAAAATTAATGTGTTTCAAATAAAACACATTATTTGTCTCGATTTTGAAACACTATATTGTGCGTAAATATTTTTGTGAAACACATTTGGTAAAACAAGTTAATGTGTTTTATAATGAAACACGAAATTGTGTTTAATGCTCTGTCCCCGAAATGGAACATAATAATGTATTTAACTGTATAATTGTGTTTATTCAAAACATTTTATACATTTAACAAAGGTGTCACATTCTATATCATAAATTGATATTATACACTATCATATCATAAACATATTCTAATAATTCTAAGTTATTGTCAAATCATTTGTTTTAGATAAAGATGGATGTGGACATGTCTTTATGAATGTCCTTCAAATTCAACTATAAATATTTCATACTTAATACAGTTTGTTTAGGATGACCTTTCATGCACAGTATCATGACCTCTTATGTAGTTTAAGTCCTACATAAGAGGTCAAGAGGTCACTTTGTTTCTGCGATGCACTTTTGTGAATGTATTCTCGGTCTATTGTCCTGCTTGGTGTAGATATCTGGAATTCCCTCCTATGTTGAATATGTAACTGGGATGCCCTCTTGTTCAGTGTAAATACTCAGCCAGGATGTGTAACTGGGATGCCCTCTTGCTCAGTGTAAGTACTCAGCCAGGATATGTAACTGGGATGCCCTCTTGCTCAGTGTAAATACTCAGCCAGGATGTGTAACTGAGATGCCCTCTTGCTCAGTGTAAGTACTCAGCCAGGATGTGTAACTGAGATGCCCTCTTACTCAGTGTAAGTACTCAGCCAGGATATGTAACTGGGATGCCCTCTTGTTCAGTGTAAATACTCAGCCAGGATGTGTAACTGGGATGCCCTCTTGCTCAGTGTAAGTACTCGGCCAGGATGTGTAACTGAGATGCCCTCTTACTCAGTGTAAATACTCAGCCAGGATGTGTAACTGAGATGCCCTCTTGCTCAGTGTAAGTACTCAGCCAGGATGTGTAACTGGGATGCCCTCTTGCTCAGTGTAAGTACTCGGCCAGGATGTGTAACTGGGATGCCTTCTTACTCAGTGTAAATACTCAGCCAGGATGTGTAACTGGGATGCCCTCTTGCTCAGTGTAAGTACTAAGCCAGGATGTGTAACTGGGATGCCCTCTTGCTCAGTGTAAGTACTAAGCCAGGATGTGTAACTGGGATGCCCTCTTGCTCAGTGTAAGTACTCGGCCAGGATGTGTAACTGGGATGCCCTCTGCTTAGTTAATGTGGTTGGAATGCTCTCTCAAACAGAATGTCCTTATATTAAGTAGGTACACAAAAACACAATATAGTGTGTAAGTGAGACAGGTGTTTTTCAGAGTGTTGGGTATATCAAAAGAAATAAAAGGTAGTGTTTTAAACATGTGGCACAGCGCAGGGTAATCAATTAAAGACAAAGTTACTATTTTAAAATCTAGTGATCATTGACTTTATATGAGGTAAACTGGTAAAGTCCATCATAGATGCCAATTGGATATCAGAAATCAAAAGCCTATTAAATGTCTCAAAATCAAAATAGAAAATATCTCCTACAGCTTGCTTTTCTCCAGAATATCGTGTGGAGAATAATCATTATTACAAATTATCCTTATATATTCAGCTTGACATATGGAACAATTTCGAGAAACGCCCTTCTGAAAGAAATTAGTGTTGGAACAAATTATATCTATTATTGTGAATACGTTGTTTGTCCTGTAAATCGTAATGGGAATAAATATTACTTAAAGAAAATAAACACTCCGATGTTACATAATGGATAGTTAGAGATCATTCCTGTTACCAAAGCCAACATCAGGTTGGCATTATTACATCTTTGTATATTGAAAAAAAAACATTCTTTAAAACATAAAAACACTCTTTAACAGAGGCGGGCTATGATTTCTGGGATCGATCTGGCATGAAATCACATATATATTTTACTGAATCGTACAATAATAAGGATATTTATAGAACAGGTCATAGTTGTTGTATTGCTGCTAAGTATTTGACACGCCTACCTGATTACGTGTGCTGATTTGGCAGCAGTGAGCAGATCAGCAGGCCTGAGCAGAAGCGACCATTAACACTGAGATATATACAGCATACTCTGCCCAGGCAGGAGTATTCAGCGTGCAGCATTGTACAGTATGAGTGGATACACCGCCAGCGTCCTCCTCCCGTCCACGGCACAGACCTCGGACGGCGGCGGCCAGTCCTCACTATCATCACAGGTCATTGTCTTTCTGTCTATCGGCTGCTTCGGTATACTAAGTAATGGATTTGCTCTGATCGTCATCCTCAGGAGTAAGTCTATGAGAACAAAGCAGGCTAACTTTTTTATTATCAGTCAGACCTGTATAGATCTTGTGGCGGCATGTTTCATGGTGGTTAACTACCCTACAGTGCCCCCTGGCCACGTTAACCCCCCGGGCACCCCTGGAGACCTCTTCTGTAAGTTCTGGCAGACTAATTATTTTGTTTGGCTTCTTTTTCATCTTTCTAGTCTGAACTTAGTGGTTATAACTATCGAGCGGTACATGGAGGTCATTCATCCCATGTTTCACCGGCAGCATGTCACCCGGCAGAAGACCTTTGTCATTCTGGGCGTGATGACCTTGTGGTGTTCTGTCTACCAGATGGCGCTCGCTTTCCCGACCTCTAAGAACGTGGATGGGGTGTGCTGGCCGTACAGCATATACCCCAGCACCGGGGCCAGGCGCGCCGCCGGTCTCTTTGAGTTCTTGTTCTGGTTTGCTTTGCCTCTCTTCATCATGGTTTACTGTTATTCCCGTATGGCTTTATCGCTCACTAACCGAGTAGACCCCAACGTCGCCGAAAACATGTCTGCCGCCAACAAGTCCAGGTCCCAGAAGATGGCGAAGATCCGCCGCAACATCTTCAAGACTCTTGTGTTTGTCGCCGTGTGCTACTTTATTTGCTGGGTCACGAGTCAGGTGAATTACCTGCTCTTCGCTTTTGACTGTGGTTGTGTCAATCTTGCTGGGCAGGTGTTTTATGCTGGGGTTGTCATGGCTTATATCAATACAGCGATCAACCCGGTCATCTACATCACCCGGTATCGGGAGTTCCAGGAGTCCGCCTCGTTACTGCTCTGCGGTAGGACCCGGATAGACCACGAGACGTCCACGACCTCCACTAGCGCAGTCCACTAACCGGTGGAACCTACACACGCGGAAACAGCTAAATGGAAATATTCTGGAGCAAGAGACAGGAAGGATGTGTGAATCCAAGTGAGGGTTTAAATTCATTATCCCTGCTTAAATCAATGTGTAAGTGACTTGTTCCTAGTGGGGTGTACGGACGTGGAAGATTTGAACTCATTGTAGAGGAATGGCGAACCATTAACAGTTAGATTGAAGGGCGAGGCCTGGATATTGTAGGGTGTGAGCAGAGAGATCTGAATTTGGGTCCCATGTCTTCATTTAAGTGACAACAATCTTGAATGGAGCCCTCATCGGGTACTCAACAACCTTAACACAGTTTCTGATTGTGAGAATCGCAGGAAATGACCTTAATGTGTCGATGTACCATTAACAATCTTTTCATTCACTGATTGCCAATTGTTGCAAAACGTTATAAATACAAGTGTTCCTGTTAACAAGGGAGTGGGCGTGAGGTTAGCAAGATCTCTTAGACAATTTTAGTATTACATGCATAACGAACTGGATATTACTATTAAGAAGACGACTTAATTCTCAAAAGTTGTCTTCCTGTTTGTATAAGATAATGCCGGGTGATAATAGAAACATCATTCAATGGACATAAAGAGAACTGCAGGTTGTCAATACTGACATGAGCGCCATCTATCGTCAAGCAACAACATTTTCTCAAGATGAAACATCACAAGACTAGCCATTGGCATAAGATTAAATTAGAATAGATTAGTATTGATTGAAATGGAATTATTAGATTGGATAAAATAAGAATGGGAAAGAGTAGTCATGTCTGCATTATTATCTTTGCAAAGAATAATCTGAAAATGTAGGAACAACATATTAATTATATGAATAAACAACAAAGGTTTTATTTAGAAAATATCCTTTTATTTCAACAGAGCGAGGTAGGAGGTACAACAAAAAGGCTATCTGTATTGTGAACATGGTAAATATATTCCTGTCTAAAATATTTATTTTTAAAAACTGTGATTGATATTGTGTTGTAAAACATAGAAAGGTGCATGTAAGGTTCATATCAAATTGTAAAATGTATGTATGTCTTGTACAATCAAGGCCAGACATTGTTTCCTATTCTAAATACCACATTGACCATAGGTTTTTTTGTTTTCGGCGAAGTTCAGGTCTACTCGGTTAGTGAGCGATAAAGCCATACGGGAATAACAGTAAAATATTTTCTCAGATAAAAGACTTACATAATTGATTGTGACATGAGACAACATTAAAATTCTTAAGATTACAGTTTTAAACCTCAGCACATTATATCCAGAATATAAGGAATTTGGTATTGTATTACATCAAAACATACATATTAGCAAAGATCTAAATTTCCACAAAAAGTATCCATTTTCATTCATGGTTTAGGCCATATTGAACAACCTCCTTTGTAAATATCATACAAAAAGATTAAGCACAGATATAGCAAATAGCATATAGCATATGCCCACACACACACACACACACACACACACACACACACACAATTTCCCAAATGACGTGAGGCCTGTGCCTAAAGGGTTAACCCGTTGTCCTTGTAAATCTGTGACTGGGTGGGTTGTCATGTCAAGAACCTGTAACATGACAATTCAGTGAGGCAGCACTATATCTGCTACAAGTAGGTCTCATCACGAAATGACTGAAATGTTGAAAGTGATGTACAACTCCAAACAAACAAACAAACACACATATATAAGAGTTAAAACCTTTTATTGTATTCCAGTCCTTCAAAGGACTTCTTCATGCTTAACTAACAAACAACTGAAAGCATTCACTAATATATCATTACAAGAGTATGTGGTAAACAAGCTAGTACAAGCTAAAAAACAAACAGATAACAAGCAGATTAACAAGCCGCTTAATAAGCTGATAAATAAGTAAATTAACAAGCAGATTAACAAACTGATTAATGAGTTGATAAACAAGAAGAGACACAAAGTTAACTGCACCTGTCTGCTTGCTGTGTGGGGGTGTCAAAAAGCTGTTGACAACTCTGTCAAATGGGGCATTCTTATAATCATATCTTATCTATACATACATTAAAGAGATTAAACTAGGTAATGTCTAATTAAATTGAGTGAAAAATATAAAATGGTAATCCTTTAATGCATTCATGAAACCTGTCTTTCAGACACATTTTCTTTACATAACATGAATGTTTATACCCTAAACAGTGCTTTTATGTAGTATTACCCAAAATATTTCCTGTTAACAACTTCCTGTGGCACCTGAAAGTTGATCAGTTGTCTGCTGAAACCTACAACAGCAATTGAACATTTTGTCAACCAGCTTTGTTTAGCTGGTCTGTGATCTCCTGTAAACACCTAATGAGCTACCAGTTGGGCACCTGTCCAGCTTGGGAAACAGGATGGAGATGTTTTGTACAATTTATTGCTAGGAGTATACTTCAGAACAACATAAGATTATCTTAATATTATTTATATCAATGAAATAATTGTCATGGTTGTGACAAATATTTTATGGTTGTGAAAGATATATTATTTGTGGTAAAAGTATACTATTCATTTGAATTATGCATTTGAAAACCTTTCTGTCAAAAAGGGAAGACATGACTCAAAATCTGCTTGGAATCCCCCTTAACTTAAAGGCCGAAATGTGGAAAAAATGACATTAAACCCTTTGATCACTGGTTTAGCCTTAAATCACAAGGACTTTGAATGGCAAAACTGTGAATGCTGATAATTGGTATCAGTGAAATTTATGATTTGACCCTTTTTGATGGCATTTGGGGTTTTTCACACCACTGAATGGGAAGACATCAAAGGCTGCATGGATTCCCCTTAAAGGCTGAGCTGTGTAGAATTGATTTTTTTTTATTTTCCTTTTTTTGCAAACATATATAAAATAAAAAATAATGATTTTTTATAGAAAACAAAAATGAAATCTTCATAATGGGGTTCTATTTGAGAGAAATGCACATCAGAACATATACAACTGAATTATTTTTAGCAAACGTAGACAATATTAAGAATAATGACAAAGATGAAATCTTCATATTGGGGTTCTATTTAAGCGATATACATGTCAGAACATAAAAAACTAAATTGTCAACTTCTGCAAAATCTTCTTGCATGTTTGTACCCATAACTTCATAAATATTCATCCGTTTTTAATCATTTTACCACCAAAAGAACGCCAAGAAAAGGCACTATCGTCATGATAAGTGTTATCTTCCAATCTAAATAGTGAAAAAAATGGCTGAAAATGTGTTGCTCCAATTTTGACAATTGGTAAACAACACCTCCTGTGACTTACGGAGCCCCCTGACAGTTCAAAGGTCAAGGTTACACAACACATTTCCTGTCCAGTACTGGCAGTACTTGGTGGTCACAAAAAATCACAATTCTCAGAGCAGATGATTTTTTTGTGGATTTCAGATGGATAGCCTGTATGTATGTCAATTTTAAGATCATATATTGTTTTCAGATACCTTAAACCACTGTAAAACCGTCTGGAACCTTCCAGGTTTCATGAATGCTTTAAATGTATCATGAAATAAAGTAAAAAAATAAAAAATAATAATAAGAGGACAATGTATAGGTAAAAGAAAAATTGGCTGAAATTAACAAATGGGAAATCCCATTGCTATTGAGTTTGAAGTACTGTTCAAAACTGGTTTATGATTGTCAATTAAAGAATATATATATATATATATATGTATTCTTTAATTGACAATCATAAATGTATAGGCTCTGAGTACCCACGAGACATAAGTGGAGCGGCCAACTTCTCAAATTAAATCAAATCAAATCAAATCCGTTATCAGATATCAAAGAGACATTTGGACGACTTTTGAAATGAGATTATATCCACATGATCCGGTCCTAAATGAAATGTAGCATCAGGCACGAATCATATACCGTGTTGATTTTTTTCATATTGTGTTAGAATAAATATAAAGACACAATGAATTTTCCATTCTTATTGATATTCAAGGACAGGTTCTGTAGAAGGCATGTGCATGGAGTGGGAACGAAAAGATAGAATGCACGCGATCCCTGCACTGAGGAACAAGGCGTGGTTTTGTTCTATTGTTAACGCCATATATTAGAAGATAACGCCATATATTAGAATATATATATATATATATATATATATATATATATATATATATATATATATATATATATATATATATATATATATATATATATATATATATATATATATATATATATATATATATATAAATATTGGAGAGTATTTGTGATATAACAATGAAAGGTATTTCTGATGAAATTCTAGATGATTATGATAATATTTGTGATCGATGAAACTTCTCGGTTTTAGACGTTTGAAGTATTATTGTCACGTGAAGAATCCTATTTATTTTCATGAGACTCAGATTTATTTTCGTTGGCAAACAATGAATTGTTTCACGCATGCGTAGTGTCGATGTCGATAAAGTTTATCACACAGTCGCACATCCAGTGTCTCATTCTGCTGCCTGTCTGAATATAGTGGGCTCAGTCTGAGGTAAAGCAATGTGGGGTTGATGGAGTCAGTCGGTCATATTATGTTTCGTGCTAAACATCATATTGACAGTTCTTAACCTGCAAAGTTGCAAATGTTTAAAATAATCATTGTTCAAAATTATCAATGTTCAGGCATTTTCACAAATGTTCTAAAAACAATGGTCAACACAGTTCTTATATCTTTGGTCTATGTTATGTGAAGGACATGGTCTCCAAGCTTTGTAAACACTAAAGCTACATGATGTAAGTAGGTAATAGTGAATTCTTGTCTTTCAAACACTAACATGTGTAATGCTAACTAGTCAACTTTTATAAGTGAAATAAAACATATCATCAAATGCAATATCTTCTTATTGATATTTGTACAAAACTTCTTTATAGAATGGCTAATTTTGTAAACACCTGTCAATTTTGTCTAAAAAAATGAATTAAGAAGACTTAAAGTAAAACGAGTGTGAAAATCAGGCCACTTTGATATGATAATTAAGGCTTAACAGGTGTGGGCATTTGGGGAGACAAAATCACGATATGACCAAGAAGTCTCACTGTGTAAATGTTTCAATCTGAGACAGGACTAGGTACAACTGCCTCTGTGTCGCCTCTTACGACATGCACCTTGTCCAAACCCTCAAACTCTGCACATCACAGTCGCCAATGGTAAATATCTCATTAAGTATAAATTAATGAGTGAGAAAGCACGAAGCATCAAAGACAAAGGTTTATATTGCTGCAGTTTTAATCAGAGCTGGGTAACTACAACGCCCAACAAAAAATCAAATCGTATCGGAATCAAATCGTATCGGAATCAAATCGTATCCAAATCAAATTGTATCCAAATCAAATCGTATCCAAATCAAATCGTATCTGAATCAAATCGTATCTGACTCAAATCGTATCCGACTTAAATCGTATCCGAATCAAATCGTATCTGAATCAAATCGTATCCGAATCAAATCGTATCTGAATCAAATCGTATCTGAATCAAATCGTATCTGAATCAAATCGTATCCGAATCAAATCGTATCTGAATCAAATCGTATCCGAATCAAATCATATCAGAATCAAATCATATCAGAATCAAATCGCATCCGAATCAAATCGTATCTGAATCAAATCATATCCGAATCAAATCTTATCCAAATCAAATCGTACCTGAATCAAATCATATCCAAATCAAATCGTATCCAAATCAAATTGTATCCGAATCAAATCGTATCCGAATGGGTAATTTCTGACCAAGCCTACTAAACTGAGGCACTCTGGTTCATCAGTAGATATAGCTGCGTAATGAGGTTCTCATGTGGGTGGATTGACAATAGGCTGCTTATGGCATAGCGTAGTTGATCTTATCTCATTTTATGCTTCCACATCAGAGCTATTACCTCAAAGTTTCAACTCTGGCGAATCCTTTTACAATATTTTGTCAGGCAAAAACTTTGAAGGAGTTAAGATTGGCCATGCACATGTTTGAGCTAATATATATGCACACACACACACACACACACATATATATATATATATATATATATATATATATATATATATATATATATATATATATATATATATATATATATATATATATATATATATATATATATATATATATATATATATATATATATGAAACATGTTGCAATAAAAGGTTATAACTCTTTGTCACCACAGACTTTGTTGGTTTACTTTCAGCACCAATATATATATATACATATATATAGGCTCTGAGTACCCACGAGACATAAGTGGAGCGGCCAACTTCTCAAATCAAATCAAATCAAATCCGTTATCAGATATTATAACAAAACATACCGAGTCGGGAAGCTGGGTGAGCGGATTCAGTGAGTTGGTGATTGCGGACGGATACCCTGAGCCGAAGGCGAAGGGTATCCGTCCGCCATCACCAACGAACTGAATCCGCGGTCACAACTGACCGACGAGTGTATGTTTTGTTTTTATACCTCAGACAACTACTGTATTTTTAAAAAATGAAACATGAAACAAGATATTCATTGTTACAAACATTTGTAAACAAAGCGCACCTCATTTGACCCCGTCACGTGACCCGAAAATGGCGCGTACAGCCATAGACTGGTTGCCGCCATCTGTGTATTAACACGATGTTCTTGACACTCGATGGGGGACCAGTCTAAAGATGGCCGACGCAAACTAATCAATATTTTACAAATAATCGGCATGCGCGTATTCATTCGAAATCGCATCAATACGCGCATCACTGAGGTATAACAAAGAGACATTTGGACGACTTTTGAAATGAGATTATATCTAATGTTTCAGTATTAGCATATGTCTCACAGGTCTGATTTGACCTTTTCTCGTGGCTTGATTGCTCACTCTACACGAAATTGATGGTTATTGGCCCAACTATTGATACTGTGAAAATATCATCCTTCTATATCTGTAGATATTGTTGTATATAAGCTTTGTAGTAATTGAAAAACGTTTATGTACATATCAATCTGAAGGGCTTGTAGGAATAGCCTTGTAAATAAAAAATATCTAAAATTTCACTATAAGATTCCCAAAACCTATTTTTTATGAAGTGATAATTTTTTTCTAAATGTAAAAACTAAAAAACAGCTAAAAATTTGGCAGTAACAAACATTGCTTCAAAGGGAAACTATCCTTTTGTTCCAAACAATGGGTTGCTATGGCACCATGTGCACAATCTACAATGTCACAAATCCATTCATTATACTCCAGGGTACAATAAACAATGTGAAGTCAACATCTGAGCCCCCCCATGTTAGTGACTGAGTCTCCCTGATGTATCATCCGAGTAAAGAAGACCCCGCCGACAGTATCTAACATATGACAAAATCCTGTGCTTCAGGTATGCTAAAAGACGCTTTATTAGTAATACCGGACTAATGAGAGGGAATTATCTCAGTGATTTTCTTTTCATTATCATCGAATCCCTAATTAATCCCACATATGGCTGCACACACCTCAGGTGGCGATGACGTCACATCTGGCAATAAAGAAGAATCTCTCAATTGTTTATGGTTTCAATATTATTTTAGTCATTTCGTGATGAGACCTACTTGTAGCAGATATAGTGCTGCCTCACATAATTGTCATGTCGTGGGTCCTTGACATGACAACCCACCCGGTCACAGATTTACAAGGACAACGGGTTAACCCTTTGGCACAGGCCTCAGCTCATATGGGAAATTGTATCATGAGTTCAATTTCGGCACGGCCGGGGTTCGAACCCAGGTCCTTTGGATCACCACAGGGGAACTGGTGCTAATAAGCTGGTGCTCTACCCAACTGTGCCACGGCCCGTGGCCTTAGAATCTGTCAAGCTGTATGTACACCTGTCTATTAGCATCCTCAATAACAATATTATCAGTCAACAAATATCATCTATATTGTGGAACTCACAGAGATCATTTATCTTACAGGACTCATGCAGATATCATTTATATTGCGGGACTCATGCAGAGATCATTAATATTGTGGGACTCATGCAGATATCATTTATATTGCGGGACTCACACAGAGATCATTTATATTGCAGGACTCATGCAGATATCATTTATATTGCAGGACTCATGCAGATATCATTTATATTGCAGGACTCATGCAGATATCAATTATATTGCAGGACTCATGCAGATATCATTTATATTGTGGGACTCACAGAGATCATTTATATTGTGGGACTCACAGAGATAATTTATATTGCAGGACTCATGCAGATATCATTTATATTGTGGGACTCATGTAGAGATCATTTATATTGTGGGACTCATACAGAGATCATTTATATCGCAGGACTCATGCAGATATCATTTATATTGCGGGACTCACAGATATCATTTATATTGTGGGACTCATGCAGATATCATTTATATTGTGGGACTCATACAGAGATCATTTATATCGCAGGACTCATGCAGATATCATTTATATTGCAGGACTCATGCAGATATCATTTATACTGCAGGACTCATACAGATATCATTTATATTGCAGGACTCATGCAGATATCATTTATATTGCAGGACTCATGCAGATATCATTTATATTGCAGGACTCATGCAGAGATCATTTATATTGTGGGACTCACACAGAGATCATTTATATTGCAGGACTCATGCAGATATCATTTATATTGTTGGACTCATGCAGATATTATTTATATTGTGGGACTCATGCAGAGATCATTTATAGTGCGGGACTCACAGAGATCATTTATATTGTGGGACTCATGCAGATATCTATATTGTGGGACTCATGCAGAGATCATTTATATTGCTGGACTCACAGAGATAATTTATATTGACAGACTCACACAGAGATCATTGATATTGCAGGACTCACACATATATCATTTATATTGCAGGACACATGCAGAGATCATTTATATTGCAGGACTCATGCAGATATCATTTATATTGTGGGACTCATGCAGAGATCATTTATATTGCAGGGCTCACAGAGATCATTTATATTGTGGGACTCATGCAGAGATCATTTATATTGCAGGACTCATGCAGAGATCATTTATATTGAGGGACTCATGCAGAGATCATTTATATTGCAGGACTCATGCAGATATCATTTATATTGTGGGACTCATGCAGAGATCATTTATATTGCGGGACTCACAGAGATCATTTATATTGTGGGACCCACACAGAGATCATTTATATTGCAGGACTCATGCAGATATCATTTTTATTGTTGGACTCATGCAGATATTATTTATATTGTGGGACTCATGCAGAGATCATTTATATTGCGGGACTCACAGAGATCATTTATATTGTGGGACTCATGCAGATATCATTTATATCGCAGGACTCATGCAGATATCATTTATATTGCGGGACTCACAGAGATCATTTATATTGTGGGACTCATGCAGAGATCATTTATCGCAGGACTCATGCAGATATCATTTATATTGTGGGACTCATGCAGATATCAGTTATATTGCGGGAATCACAGAGATCATTTATATTGTGGGACTCATGCAGAGATCATTTATATTGTGGGACTCATGCAGATATCATTTATATTGCGGGACTCATGCAGAGATTATTTATATTGCGGGACTCATGCAGAGATTGTGATGTATGCTACTAAACGAAATGTATCAGTTGCTACAAGTTGTGAACAAGCACATGTTAGCTGGTGTAGCCTCCATCTTGAATAAAGTACTTGCTAGACAAGACAAGATGAGACTTCTGTTTGATTGACAACACATGGTGTCAGAAGTGGGATAAATACTGACATGGCAGGTCAGTTGAAGCAGCCCCAAGCATTGAGCTTGGAGGGCAACGTGTCCAAGAATTGGAAGGACTTCAAAAGAGGCCTTGAGCTCTACTTGTGTGCCTCAAAGATTGACAAAGAAGAGGAGAAAATTCAAGTTGCAACACTCTTGCATTGTGCTGGCCCACAAGTACAAGGGGTATTTGACACATTTACATTCACAACAGACACTGACAAAGATAAAATAGCCCCTGTAATGCAGAAGTTTCAAGAGTATTGTGAGCCAAGGAAAAATATAACTGTATGCAGGTATAAATTTAACAGTAGAAACCAAAAGGCAGGAGAACCCTTCATTGAATATCTAACAGAACTGAGAACTTTACTCAAGGATTGTGAGTTCGGTGCACTAGCCGACGAGCTTCTCAGAGACAGAATTGTCTGTGGAGTTAGTGATGAGAGGGTAAGAGCGAGACTCCTGAGGGTAAAAGAGTTAACCCTGCAAAAGGCCATTGACATTTCCACGGTTTCGGAGGTGTCAAATGAACAGCTGAAATCCATGAATTTGACACAGACAC
The DNA here is from genome assembly GCA_949316495.1 of Amphiduros pacificus. Taxonomy (NCBI): domain Eukaryota; kingdom Metazoa; phylum Annelida; class Polychaeta; order Phyllodocida; family Hesionidae; genus Amphiduros; species Amphiduros pacificus. Next base: position 890,955 of record OX439001.1, on the reverse strand, counting down.
AAGAGCAGAGCAAGGTAGATGTTGTTAGAAAAAAGACAACAAAAACAAGTAACGGACATGCTCAGCAGCGCAAACCAGACAGGAAATACACTGGTGGTAAGAAAGACTGTGCGAACTGCCCATACAAACATTTGCCCGGAAAATGCCCGGCATATGGAAAGAAATGTAACAAATGTGGCGGAACCGGACATTTCGCCATGAGATGCAAGCCATCAGACACAGGAGGGCGCCACAGGAAACCACCGAGAGGGAAAATTCATGAAGTTCTGGTAAACTCAGAACCGGAGGACGATTTTTTCTATATTGATACATGTAGTGTAGTTGGTCAGCTGAACCAACAGGATTGGACTGAAACTTGTGGTGTGGGTAAGGCAGAGGTAGTATTCAAATTAGATAGCGGAGCCCAGGTAAATGTGCTACCTTGCAAAATAGCAAATAACCTAGACTGTGAAATACAGGAAAGCCACACCACACTGCAGTCATATAGTGGCCACAGACTAGAGCCACTAGGTAAGATTACTGTACCCATAACAGTAGGTAAGACAAGCCACTTGACAACGTTTGAGGTATTAGATGGTGATGTGACACCAATACTTGGTAAAAATACATGTGAGATGATGGGTTTGTTGTACAAAGGGACACCTGGTGGTAGTTCTAGTGTAAAACATGTACAAGCTGTTGGTCAGCCATCAGCTAGTGGTCGGTCTGTCCGTCTGTCACATGTTGGTCCGTCTGTCCGTCAGTCAAGTGTTGGTCCATCAGTCCGTCAGTCTGTCAGTCCGTCCCCCAAACCCCCACACAAACCCAGTCCAAGAGCACTGCGTTTATTAGAGAGAAACAAAGACTTGTTTCAGGGCCTTGGGTGTTTGAAGAATCGAGAATACGACATACAGATCGATCCGAGCGTACCACCTGTGAAAAACCCACCACGTACAGTGCCGCACAAGTTGTACGATAAGGTGAAAGCGGAACTCGATCGTATGGTCTCGATTGGCGTGATAGAACCTGTGACACAACCCACAGATTGGGTAAACTCGATGACCACGGTAGTGAAATCGAATGGTAAGGTACGGATATGTTTGGATCCGCGGGACCTAAACAAGGCAATTCGCCGACAGCACTATCCGATGAATACCATCGAGGAGGTAGCCGCCAGGATGCCTAACGCCAAGGTGTTCTCCAAGTTTGATGCCACCTCTGGATATTGGCAGTTGAGACTCACCGAGGAGAGCTCCCTGCTGACGACATTCAATAGTCCATGGGGGAGGTATAAGTATCTCAGAATGCCGTTCGGGATAAGTTCAGCTGGAGAAATTTGGCAGCGTGCCATGGTCGAGGAGTTTGGCGACATCGAGGGCATCGAAATCATTGTCGACGACATGATGCTCTGGGGATGCGAGGATGACGATCACGATGACCGACTAGAGAACTACTTCAACCGAGTGCGTGACTCTGGGATGAGCCTGAATATGCCAAAATGTGATGTTGGCAAGGACTCAGTTGGGTATTCTGGTCATGTAGTCTCGGTTGAGGGTCTCAAGCCGAGCCCTGAGAGGGTAAGAGCCCTACAGGAGATGCCCAGACCTGAGAACAGAAAGGAACTTGAGAACTTTCTGGGCATCATGGTCTATCTGTCCAAATTTGTGCCAAATCTGTCCAAAATGCCTGAGCCACTCAGACAGCTCCTGAAAAAGGAGTACGCCTGGTGCTGGGAAAGCTGGCATCAGAAGGCATTTGATGAGCTGATCCAGGCTGCAGCAAGTGCGCCCGCACTGAAGCTGTATGACTCAACAAAGCCTGTAGTCCTGAGTACCGATGCCTCCAACAAGGAATTTGGAGCTATGATTTATCAGGAAGGTCAGCCTATTGCATATGCGTCTCGGAAACTGAGCCCAGCAGAGCAGAACTATGCACCCATAGAGAAGGAGATGTGCGCAATCAAATTTGGGTGTAACCGTTTCCATGACTACATATATGGAGAGCAGACTACTGTGGAGACAGATCACAGACCATTAGTTGGTATCTTTGGCAAGGAGCTTGCAAAGCTAAGCCCTAGACTGCAGCGAATGCGCATGGCGCTTCACCGATATGACCTAGTAGTGACCTATAAGCCTGGAAAGGAAATGTTGATTCCAGATGCACTGTCAAGAGCAGCGGTTGACAAACCCGAGTACAAAACCGATGATGCCGCTCTAGTCGACTCAGTCCTAGCGCAACTCCCAGTTAGCGATGAGAAACTGGTGCTCATCCGTGAGAAAACTGCGGAGGATCCAGTTTTGTCGGAGTTGTGTCGTACAGTCCTGTCAGGATGGCCCGAGGACAGATCTCAAGTCTCAGATGAGATCAAACCATACTTTCCATTCAAATCAGATATCACATTTTGCAATGGAATATTGTTCAGACAGCATCAGATCATCATTCCAGCAAGTATGAGACCAGAGGTACTAGCTCAAGTACACAGAAGCCACCAAGGCATAGTCAAGTCCAAGCAAAGGGCTAGGTCAGTTATGTTCTGGCCAGGGATGAATGCACAGATCCAGGATCTAGTGTCAAAATGCAGTATTTGCGTGGAATTTCGCAACAAGCGTCCCAAGGAACCAATGATTCCACATGAAATTCCAAACCGCCCTTGGTCCAAAGCAGGCACAGACCTGTTTGAGACAGGTGGAAAGGACTTTTTGATAGTAATTGACTACTACTCAAAGTTCCCTGAGGTTGAAGTGTTGCCAAATAAAACAGCTCATGCAGTTGTCATGGCAACAAAGTCCATTTTCGCCAGAAATGGTACTCCGGACAAGGTCATTAGTGACAATGGTCCATGCTACGATAGTGCGACATATCGTGAGTTCAGCCAGGAATGGGGATTTAAACAGGTAACAACAAGTCCGGGTTTTCCACAAGCGAACGGTCAGGTAGAAAATGCCGTCAAATCGGTAAAACGACTGATCAGGAAGGCCGTACGGAGCGGTGAGGATCCGTATAACTCACTATTGGAGTTCAGAAACACACCATTAGATGGAGTGTTGGGATATGCACCGAGTCAGTTGCTACACAGCAGACTATTAAAATCCAGAATTCCGACAGCCGAGAGCCTGTTAAAACATCATGTCGTGCCACCAATGAAGAGCAGCCTGGAATTAAGGCAACAGAAACAAAAGTACTTTCACGACCGGAACGCTCGAACTATTAGACAACCCGAGATCGGGACTCCGGTACGATTCCGCAATCCGCAAAATCAGTGGGAATATGGTACGGTAACCGGTACATCTAGTACACCTAGAAGTCTGCTGGTCCAGACCGAAACAGGGAAAATGTTTAGGCGAAACAGGCGCCACATGTTTCCAACTGGAGAATCCAAACCTCCAATTCAAATAAATGATGAGGAGTATGAACAACAGTTTGAACAAAATTTTGCAACCAGAGATGTATCACAGAGAGATGCATCACATAGCTCACCTAGTACAACCCCTAGGTCAGTGAGCAGCCCAGCCAGGTTGTCTCCCAAAACACCTACAGTACCAAAACAAGCCCCCACAGTGCCAAAACAAACAGCTGGTCAACAAGCTAAGGTCAAATATGAGCAGGTCTCAGTTAGGCCTGAGGTAATGACTAGGAGGGGTAGGGTGTCCAGGGGAAAAGTGCAGCTGAATATGTAAAAGTGGAGAGAAATGCTAAATGTAAAACTGTAAATCAGTAAAGTTGACTGAATTGTGTTTATTTTAATTATCGCCATTCATGTAAAATGTATATGCTCAAGCTGCAAGCCAGTTTTTGACATTGAATGCTCAAGTACTGTAGAACTTGATAATGTTTGAATTATTGTACACCACATATTCATATTGTTCAAATTATAGACGTGTATTGCATGAATATTATTTGCACTGAGATAAGAATATATGGGAAACTGTTGATGCAGGACTGATAAGTTAACCATATATACTGCTGATGATAATGTTTTATGTAAAAGCAAATTAATATTGCCAAATGTTTTTGTAACTGAATTATGATGTTTATTCACATGTAACTCTAAAGTAAAATAGAGATATTATGTAGATTGAGATATGAATGCTTTTCTTTTGTGTGTATGACCCGGGTAGTATGAGTGAAATAATAATTTGACAAATTGTATACTTTATAGAGATGATAGTTTTATTCAGAACAGAGATATTACTTTTGTGTAATATATAAGGGAGATGTGATGTATGCTACTAAACGAAATGTATCAGTTGCTACAAGTTGTGAACAAGCACATGTTAGCTGGTGTAGCCTCCATCTTGAATAAAGTACTTGCTAGACAAGACAAGATGAGACTTCTGTTTGATTGACAACACAGAGATCATTTATATTGTGGGACTCATGCAGAGATCATTTATATTGTGGGACCCACACAGAGATCATTTATGTTGTGGGACTCATGCAGAGATCATTTATATTGCAGGACTCATGCAGATATCATTTATATTGCAGGACTCATGCAGAGATCATTTATATTGCGGGACTCATGCAGATATCTTTTATATTGTTGGACTCATGCAGATATCATTTATATTGTGGGACTCACAGAGATCATTTATATTGTGGCACCTGAAGTTTCAGCCCATTCAGATTGGCGATAGAGGACCATTCATCTAATACATTGCGTGACAACATCCCTCCACTGTGAAAATCTAACCATAGATATATCAAGCGACATTTAACAAATTATCTCTTGCCAAATGTGAAATACTTGCACATCTGCTAAATCTTATCAGAGATAATTGATCGTAAAATCGTTTTAGTTGTACTGTTATGTACTGACTGGCGAGTCGATCATATTTGGGCGATAATACAGTGGTGTGAATCCACAGATATATCTTCTCGTAAGGCAAGATTATGTTTCTTCAGTGAATCTAAATAATTGAAACGATAAAACTTTCATGAATGGTATGCAAACATGAAGAATTAACAAATTCATTCATTCGTTCTATGCCACATGACATGTGGCTCTTTGAAAAAAACAACATGACAGAAAAGGTCTTTATATCACATTTCAGACACACCCACCCCAGGTAAGTCCATACCACGTGATATCAAACATAAATTGTAAAAAAAAATCTTAAAAGTCAGGAATGTGCAGATTAAAATAATACATGCATACTGCTAAATCAAACTGCGAATATATATGCTGCCAATCAAATAAGGATTATTTAATAATTTCAACAAGGTTCCTTTATAATTCTAAAACCTTTAAAGTAATAAATTTATCATCAAATCTTGGGCAGGCCACGTCATTGAAAGGGAAGTTTTAATAGAAGGGGTGTCTACCCATAATAACCTTCGGGGAATAATGAACCATCTCACTTCCCTTAGGAATAATGAATCATCTCTAGGGAATAATGAACCATCTCACTTCTATAGGGAATAATGAACCATCTCACTCCCCTAGGGAATAATGAACCATCTCACTTCCCGAGGGAATAATGAACCATCTCACTTCCCTAGGGAATAATGAACCATCTCACTTCCCTTGGGAATAATGAACCATCTCACTTCCCTTGGGAATAATGAACCATCTCACTTCCCCAGGGAATAATGAACCATCTCACTTCTCTAGGGAATAATGAACCATCTCACTTCTATAGGGAATAATGAACCATCTCACTTCCCTAGGGAATAATGAACCATCTCACTTCTATAGGGAATAATGAACCATCTCACTTCCCTAGGGAATAATGAACCATCTCACTTCTATAGGGAATAATGAACCATCTCACTTCCCTAGGGAATAATGAACCATCTCACTTCTATATGGAATAATGAACCATCTCACTTCCCTCGGGAATAATGAACCATCTCACTCCCCTAGGGAATAATGAACCATCTCACTCCCCTAGGGAATAATGAACCATCTCACTTCTCTAGGGAATAATGAACCATCTCACTCCCCTAGGGAATAATGAACCATCTCACTTATCTAGGGAATAATGAACCATCTCACTTCCCCAGGGAATAATGAACCATCTCATATCCCTAGGGAATAATGAACCATCTCACTCCCCTAGGGAATAATGAACCATCTCACTTCTCTAGGGAATAATGAACCATCTCACTCCCCTAGGGAATAATGAACCATCTCACTCCCCTAGGGAATAATGAACCATCTCACTTCCCGAGGGAATAATGAACCATCTCACTTCTATAGGGAATAATGAATCATCTCACCTCCCTAGGGAATAATTAACCATCTCACTCCCCTAGGGAATAATGAACCATCTCACTTCCCGAGGGAATAATGAACCATCTCACTTCTATAGGGAATAATGAACCATCTCACTTCCCTAGGGAATAATGAACCATCTCACTCCCGTAGGGAATAATGAACCATCTCACTTCCCGAGGGAATAATGAACCATCTCACTTCTATAGGGAATAATGAACCATCTCACTTCCCTAGGGAATAATGAACCATCTCACTTCCCCAGGGAATAATGAACCATCTCACTCCCCTAGGGAATAATGAACCATCTCACTTCCCAAGGGAATAATGAACCATCTCACTCCCCTAGGGAATAATGAACCATCTCACTTCCCAAGGGAATAATGAACCATCTCACTTCTATAGGGAATAATGAACCATCTCACTTCTATAGGGAATAATGAACCATCTCACTCCCCTAGGGAATAATGAACCATCTCACTTCCCGAGGGAATAATGAACCATCTCACTTCTATAGGGAATAATGAACCATCTCACTTCCCTAGGGAATAATGAACCATCTCACTTCCCCAGGGAATAATGAACCATCTCACTTCCCTAGGGAATAATGAACCATCTCACTTCCCTAGGGAATAATGAACCATCTCACTTCCCTAGGGAATAATGAACCATCTCACTCCCCTAGGGAATAATGAACCATCTCACTTCCCTAGGGAATAATGAACCGTCTCACTTCCCAAGGGAATAATGAACCATCTCACTTCCCTAGGGAATAATGAACCATCTCACTTCCCTAGGGAATAATGAACCATCTCACTTCCCTAGGGAATAATGAACCATCTCACTTCCCCATGGAATAATGAACCATCTCACTTCCCGAGGGAATAATGAACCATCTCACTTCTCTAGGGAATAATGAACCATCTCACTTCCCTAGGGAATAATGAACCATCTCACTCCCCTAGGGAATAATGAACCATCTCACTTCCCTAGGGAATAATGAACCATCTCACTCCCCTAGGGAATAATGAACCATCTCACTTCCCTAGGGAATAATGAACCATCTCACTTCCCTCGGGAATAATGAACCATCTCACTCCCCTAGGGAATAATGAACCGTCTCACTTCCCAAGGGAATAATGAACCATCTCACTTCCCTAGGGAATAATGAACCATCTAACTTCCCTAGGGAATAATGAACCATCTCACTTCCCTAGGGAATAATGAACCATCTCACTTCCCTAGGGAATAATGAACCATCTCACTCCCCTAGGGAATAATGAACCATCTCACTTCCCGAGGGAATAATGAACCATCTCATATCCCTAGGGAATAATGAACCATCTCATATCCCTAGGGAATAATGAACCATCTCACTTCTATAGGGAATAATGAACCATCTCACCTCCCTAGGGAATAATGAATCATCTCACCTCCCTAGGGAATGATGAACCATCTAACTTCCCTATTGAATAATGAACCATCTCATTTCCCTCAGGAATAATGAACCATCTCACTTCCCTAGGGAATAATGAATCATCTCACCTCCCTAGGGAATAATGAACCATCTCACTTCCCTAGTGAATAATGAACCATCTCATTTCCCTCGGGAATAATGAACCATCTCATATCCCTAGGGAATAATGAACCATCTCATATCCCTAGGGAATAATGAACCATCTCATATCCCTAGGGAATAATGAACCATCTCACTTCCCTAGGGAATAATGAACCATCTCATATCCCTATGGAATAATGAACCATCTCATATCCCTAGGGAATAATGAACCATCTCACTTCTATAGGGAATAATGAACCATCTCACTTCTATAGGGAATAATGAATCATCTCACCTCCCTAGGGAATAATGAACCATCTAACTTCCCTAGTGAATAATGAACCATCTCATTTCCCTCGGGAATAATGAACCATCTCACTTCCCTAGGGAATAATGAATCATCTCACCTCCCTAGGGAATAATGAACCATCTCACTTCCCAAGTGAATAATGAACCATCTCACTTCCCTAGGGAATAATGAACCATCTCACTTCTCTAGGGAATAATGAACCATGTCACTTCCCTAGGGAATAATGAACCATCTCACTTCTATAGGGAATAATGAACCATCTCACTTCTATAGGGAATAATGAACCATCTCACTTATCTAGGGAATAATGAACCATCTCACTTCCCCAGGGAATAATGAACCATCTCATATCCCTAGGGAATAATGAACCATCTCACTCCCCTAGGGAATAATGAACCATCTCACTTCTCTAGGGAATAATGAACCATCTCACTTCTCTAGGGAATAATGAACCATCTCACTCCCCTAGGGAATAATGAACCATCTCACTTCCCGAGGGAATAATGAACCATCTCACTTCTATAGGGAATAATGAATCATCTCACCTCCCTAGGGAATAATGAACCATCTCACTTCCCTAGGGAATAATGAACCATCTCACTTCCCTAGGGAATAATGAACCATCTCCCTTCTATAGGGAATAATGAACCATCTCACTTCCCTAGGGAATAATGAACCATCTCACTTCCCTAGGGAATAATGAACCATCTCACTTCCCTTGGGAATAATGAACCATCTCACTTCCCTAGGGAATGATGAACCATCTCACTTCCCGATGGAATAATGAACCATCTTACTTCACAAGGGAATAATGAACCATCTCACTTCCCTAGGGAATAATGAACCATCTCACTTCCCTAGGGAATAATGAACCATCTCACTTCTCTAGGGAATAATGAACCATCTCACTTCCCGAGGGAATAATGAACCATCTCACTTCTATAGGGAATAATGAACCATCTCACTTCCCCAGGGAATAATGAACCATCTCACTTCTATAGGGAATAATGAACCATCTCACTTCCCTAGGGAATAATGAACCATCTCACTTCCCTCGGGAATAATGAACCATCTCACTTCCCTAGGGAATAATGAACCATCTCACTTCCCCAGGGAATAATGAACCATCTCACTTCTATAGGGAATAATGAACCATCTCACTTCCCTAGGGAATAATGAACCATCTCACTTCTCTTGGGAATAATGAACCATCTCACTTCTATAGGGAATAATGAACCATCTCACCTCCCTAGGGAATAATGAACCATCTGACTTCCCCAGGGAATAATGAACCATCTCACTTCCCTCGGGAATAATGAACCATCTCACTTCCCGAGGGAATAATGAACCATCTCACTTCCCTAGGGAATAATGAACAATCTCACTTCCCTAGGGAATAATGAACCATCTCACTTCCCTAGGGAATAATGAACCATCTCACTCCCCTAGGGAATAATGAACCATCTCACTTCCCAATGGAATAATGAACCATCTCACTTCCCTAGGGAATAATGAACCATCTCACTTCCCTAGGGAATAATGAACCATCTCACTTCCCTCGGGAATAATGAACCATCTCACTTCCCTAGGGAATAATGAACCATCTCACTTCCCTAGGGAATAATGAACAATCTCACTTCCCTAGGGAATAATGAACCATCTCACTTCCCTAGGGAATAATGAACCATCTCACTCCCCTAGGGAATAATGAACCATCTCACTTCCCAATGGAATAATGAACCATCTCACTTCCCGATGGAATAATGAACCATCTCACTTCCTTAGGGAATAATGAACCATCTCACTTCCCTCGGGAATAATGAGTCATCTCACTTCCCTAGGGAATAATGAACCATCTCACTTCCCTAGGGAATAATGAACAATCTCACTTCCCTAGGGAATAATGAACCATCTCACTTCCCTAGGGAATAATGAACCATCTCACTCCCCTAGGGAATAATGAACCATCTCACTTCCCAATGGAATAATGAACCATCTCACTTCCCGATGGAATAATGAACCATCTCACTTCCCTAGGGAATAATGAACCATCTCACTTCCCTCGGGAATAATGAACCATCTCACTTCCCTAGGGAATAATGAACCATCTCACTTCCCTAGGGAATAATGAACCATCTTGACATAATTCTTGACACATGTAAGGAAGCAGGTTTTGAAGTTCAGGAAACCAAGACACATGGTCCGGTGAGAACATTGGAGTTTCTGGGCATCATCATCGACACACCAAATAAACAGCTTCGCATCGCTCAGAACGTATGCAGGAGATACTGCAAGAGCAGAAATATGCCACTAAATGTAAACTATCTACAACTGGCAAAATGGCTTTTTGTTCCCATGTAGTGAGCTCTGGGGCTATGTTTACAAGACGTTTGACTAAAAGAGCCAAATGCCTCCATCACAAGATCAGGTTATATCAGAAAGCTCGAGGAGATATATCTTGGTGGCATAACTGTATATCATTACATAATGGAGTGACTTTCTACCCTGAGACAATGGATGGTGCACAAGTGCTATTCACTGATGCATCAGATCTCAGTATCGGTATGCAGTATGGCCCATCATGGTCTATCATCAGTATCAGTATGCAGTATGGCCCATCGTGGTCTATCATCAGTATCAGTATGCAGTATGGCCCATCGTGGTCTATCATCAGTATCGGTATGCAGTATGGCCCATCATGGTCTATCAACAGTATCGGTATGCAGTATGGCCCATCGTGGTCTATCATCAGTATCGGTATGCAGTATGGCCCATCGTGGTCTATCATCAGTATCGGTATGCAGTATGGCCCATCATGGTCTATCAACAGTATCGGTGTGCAGTATGGCCCATCATGGTCTATCATCAGTATCGGTGTGCAGTATGGCCCATCATGGTCTATCATCAGCTACACGGGAGAGAAGGCATGGATACGCAACTACACTATAGCATGGCATGAGCAAGCAGCAGTGGTCATAGCCATAGCCACATTTGGCCCAGCTTTATGTAATAAGAAAGTGGCTATGAACATTGATAATTCTGCTATATGCTACAGCAACAACAGTGGATCCAACTCTTATGAACTTGATCAGGTCATTTTAATTGTATACAAGCATATATAATATAAGTTATAAAGCTTTTCACCTGGGGACATTGCACAATGCATCAGCCGATGCACTGAGAAGGTTGGACTCATTGTGATTCCAATATTATCAGGCCTGGAGAAATTATTCTTAATTATTACTAATCTGTACAAATGTACGCAATGTAATATTACATTTATATATCATGCATGCATTCTCGTTTCCTATTAGTATTTCAATGCCAGTTAATGTAATATTTACTCATAAATAACATCTTATGTATGTATGCATGCTTCTACGGTGATAATTTATACAATATGTAATATTTTGTTTAATCATATTCTTTGTATTCATATACGGCAATAATATTCATGCTGTCACTCTGGGATTAATTTTTATTAATTAAGTCTACACAGTGGTTTAATCAAGACAGTATTGGCTTAAACACTGCTTATCCTATGTATTTAATGCTCATATTTAATTATTAATTATTATTATATCCCTATGGGTCAAGCTTTCATGTAGATATTCATTACGTTTATTTGTTTGCAAGTTTGTTGTTTGCTTGGGGTTTTACATCACTTTTAACATTATTTCAGTTATTTCATGATGAGACCTACTTGTGGCAGATATAGTGCTGCCTCACTGGATGGTCATGTCGCAGGTCCTTGAAATGACAACCCACCCAGTCACAGATTTACAAGGACAACGGGTTAACCCTTTAGGCATGGGCCTCAGCTCATGTGTGAAATTGTATTATGAATTCAGTCTCGGCATGTGTCCGGGGATCAATCCCACGACCTTTGGATCACCACAGAGGAACTGGAACTGGCACTCTAACCAACTGTGCCACGGCCTGTGGCCCCATTTGTTTGTAAGTTTAATTCAGCATGACCCTGCTGGGTCCGGTAGCCACTATAGGTGGCGCCACAACAATACATTGTTAAAGGGGTCCATAGCCCTCATAGATTCTTGGCATCCAACCTGCTTATACTTGTATCTTTAATTCACTTGTAGGCCTGGACGATAGAATCGATACTGACTGGAGTTTGAGGCAGTACACGACATACTTATAATTCAGCCCAATTGCAGTATCTTAACTTAACTAAACCTATGGACGCGATAGTCCTATTCCATGCTTTTTGATTAGTTTACCAGAATTGCAGCCAAAAAATCAAGGAACAAGGAATCAACTCATCAACTGGGTAATTATTGAAATTAATTATTGGAGACTCACCTGGTGAATGAATAAGAATTAGTTGGTGATACTGATATTGCACCGAGTGAGTCTCCAGTTGATCTTGCTATCACTTTTTACTTTTGGAATTGAAAACTCAAATCAGTAGGATATGCAAAAAATCATTATCACATTGGGAACACTGCTGTTGTCAGACATTGTCTGGACAAGAGACCTTAACCCATGCCTTTGTCACATCTACTCTGGATTATGGCAATGGTGACCTAGTGGGCATTCCTCATGACATTAAAAAACTGCAATACCTGCAGAACTCTACAGCACGTGTTGTAGGTAAGATCAGGATATCAATGAAACTAAACGAACAGACTGTATATGCCAGTATTGACTCTTTGCTACCTGGAAGGCATTAGATGGTAAGGCATTATATGGTAAGGCATTAGATGGTAAGGCATTAGATGGTAAGGCATTAGATGGTTAGGCATTATATGGTAAGGCATTATATGGTAAGGCATTAGATGGTAAGGCATTAGATGGTAAGGCATTAGATGGTAAGGCATTAGATGGTAAGGCATTAGATGGTAAGGCATTATATGGTAAGGCATTAGATTGTAAGTCATTATATGGTAAGGTAAGGCATTATATGGTAAGGCATTAGATGGTAAGTCATTATATGGTAAGTCATTATATGGTAAGGCATTAGATGGTAAGGCATTAGATGGTAAGGCATTAGATGGTAAGGCATTAGATGGTAAGTCATTATATGGTAAGGCATTAGATGGTAAGGCATTAGATGGTAAGGCATTAGATGGTAAGTCATTATATGGTAAGGCATTAGATGGTAAGGCATTAGATGGTAAGGCATTAGATGGTAAGGCATTAGATGGTAAGGCATTATATGGTAAGGCATTAGATGGTAAGGCATTAGATGGTAAGGCATTAGATGGTAAGGCATTAGATGGTAAGGCATTAGATGGTAAGGCATTATATGGTAAGGCATTAGATGGTAAGGCATTAGATGGTAAGGCATTAGATGGTAAGGCTGTTCTATATAAGGCAGACATGTACAGTGGGAGGTAGGGCTTTCTATTTTATGGCCCATAAACTTTGGAATTCCCTTATATTAGGGGTAGTCCTTCAGTTTATGCCTTCAAGGGTAGATATCTGGGTGTAAGCAGGTGCATGAATCAGGGCCTTTGACATGTTGTTTGGTTTTTCTTTGGTGTATCAATGAATGTCATTATTGACGTGGGAGAAGAGAGCTCTGATACTGATGGGGACCCTTGATAAATACGACAAATAAACAGTGTTACATCAACAAAATAGGAGAAAGTGTGCAAGAGAGTCATTAGTCTCCAAGCAAAATAGCTTTGATGGTCTACTTTCTTATATGATATATTGATTACAGATGATCGTGGCAAATTAATGAATTAGGTGACTGTCTCCTAATACAACGAAACATGTCATCTGGCCACCTGTACATCAGCCAATCACAAGCCGCCTCCACGTATTATACAAACACTTGTAGAGTATAAACCCAGAATAGCTTACAAATCATTTGCCGTAATGTTTCCCTATAAAACAGAGTCTGTGTCAGATAAGTTTACTATTGAGTCAAATTATTCTTCAGTTCATCTTTTATGTTCACTATCTGCCATTATCACTGTCAACACTTATGACCTGCCTTTTATGGTCATAATCCATACCATTATTATCACTACCTGTTCAGCGCTATGAACAGACTTGTCTGGTATCAGCGCTATACAAATTTTATTATTATTATTATTATTATTATTATTATTATTATTATTATTATATTTTTCTCTAAATGTATATGCTTTTTGTGTACCTCTAATTAGCATGTTATACTTCTTTGTAAAACACTAATATATTTGAACCAAAAGATATACACGATGTGTATAAAAAAACAACCAAAATCAAAGTATTTCATGATATATATCTCATTTATTGGTTTCATTACTAATTATTAGAAAAATACAACACTGGCTGAATAGTCTCTTTCATTAATCATGGCTATAAGCTATGGCATGTATCGGTCTGAAAACAATCGTGTTATGGCATCAGTCTGAAAACAACCATGTTATGGCATGTATCGTTCTGAAAACAATCGTGTTATGGCATCAGTCTGAAAACAACCATGTTATGGCATGTATCGTTCTGAAAACAATCGTGTTATGGCATCAGTCTGAAAACAACCATGTTATGGCATGTATCGTTCTGAAAACAATCGTGTTATGGCATCAGTCTGAAAACAACCATGTTATGGCATGTATCGATCTGAAAACAATCGTGTTATGGCATGTATCGGTCTGAAAACAATCGTGTTATGGCATGTATCGTTCTGAAAACAATCGTGTTATGGCATCAGTCTGAAAACAACCATGTTATGGCATGTATCGTTCTGAAAACAATCGTGTTATGGCATCAGTCTGAAAACAACCATGTTATGGCATGTATCGGTCTGAAAACAATCGTGTTATGGCATGTATCGGTCTGAAAACAATTATGGTATGTATCGGTCTGAAAACAACCATGTTATGGCATGTATCGTTCTGAAAACAATCGTGTTATGGCATCAGTCTGAAAACAACCATGTTATGGCATGTATCGTTCTGAAAACAATCGTGTTATGGCATCAGTCTGAAAACAACCATGTTATGGCATGTATCGTTCTGAAAACAATCGTGTTATGGCATCAGTCTGAAAACAACCATGTTATGGCATGTATCGTTCTGAAAACAATCGTGTTATGGCATCAGTCTGAAAACAATCGTGTTATGGCATCAGTCTGAAAACAATCGTGTTATGGCATCAGTCTGAAAACAATCATGTTATGGCATTTATCGGTCTAAAAACAGGCATAATTGGTAAGTGAACTAGACACAAAGACTGTGTATATACTAGTAAATAAAGTAGACATAAAGCGTGAAGTATTATCAGCAAGAAAACACAAATAATGATATTGGTAAATAAAGTAAACACAAAAAAGTGGGAGAAGCATGTGGGTTAAAGGACTAGGGCCAAATAAGGTAAGTGTAAGGTTTTATATAAAAAGGACAGCTTGGTTTTATTGAAAATGGGAAAACCATTTGCCATGCCAAAGGGGAAGGTGATAAGAGAATAATGATGTGATGAGAAAGCGGACATAGGCCAATGGCCTCAGAGCTGTGCTGATCATTGCCTTTTGGTAATCATTGTGAACATATTCTGGAAATCGCTCCATTACTTTAAAACGTTTCAAAAGCAACATGGAGCCTTGTACCAATCAAAATTCATCTTAGAAGCCTTACATTGCCATTTGTATTGTCAGAGGATAAGTGAATGTACTCACATACTCTCTGGTATCAAGGGCAAAAATTATTGTCATTGGAAAAAGGAAAGTTTAGTGTCATTGGAAAAGGCAAGTGTAGTGTCATTGGAAAAGGGCAAGTTTAGTGTCATTGGAAAAAGGAAAGTTTAGTGTCATTGGAAAAGGGAAAGTTTATTATCATGGAAAAGGTTATGAATGATGTTGAGAGAAAAAGGAAATCTGGTAAAATGGAAAGCTTGAGAGTAAATGTCTCTGATGTCACATAATTTGAATACTGAAATTGGCACATCTCTTTTATTATAAAAGAGAAGGTTGAACATTTTCAGGCACGTCTTACAGAAACACTTAGGTACAAGAATTATGGAATTTCATATCACAGAATACACACGTAGATGTACAAACATAGGATCCTAATAATCGTTTCTGCAGGACTAACTGCCAAAAGTCAAACCTTACAAAAAGTCAAACCTTACGAACAGTCAAACCTTACGAACAGTCAAACCTTACGAACAGTCAAACCTTACAAACAGTCAAACCTTACAGACAGTCAAACCTTACAGACAGTCAAACCTTACAAACAGTCAAACCTTACAAACAGTCAAACCTTACAAACAGTCAAACCTTACAAACAGTCAAACCTTGCCAAAAGTCAAACCTTACAGTCAAACCTTACAGTCAAACCTTACAAACAGTCAAACCTTGCCAAAAGTCAAACCTTACAAACAGTCAAACCTTACAAACAGTCAAACCTTACAAACAGTCAAACCTTACAGACAGTCAAACCTTACGAACAGTCAAACCTTACGAACAGTCAAACCTTACGAACAGTCAAACCTTACGAACAGTCAAACCTTACGAACAGTCAAACCTTACAAACAGTCAAACCTTACAAACAGTCAAACCTTACAAACAGTCAAACCTTACAAACAGTCAAACCTTACAAACAGTCAAACCTTACAAACAGTCAAACCTTACAGACAGTCAAACCTTACAAACATTACAAACAGTCAAACCTTACAAACAGTCAAACCTTACAAACAGTCAAACCTTACAAACAGTCAAACCTTGCCAAAAGTCAAACCTTACAGTCAAACCTTACAAACAGTCAAACCTTGCCAAAAGTCAAACCTTACAAACAGTCAAACCTTACAAACAGTCAAACCTTACAAACAGTCAAACCTTACAGACAGTCAAACCTTACGAACAGTCAAACCTTACGAACAGTCAAACCTTACGAACAGTCAAACCTTACGAACAGTCAAACCTTACAAACAGTCAAACCTTACAAACAGTCAAACCTTACAAACAGTCAAACCTTACAAACAGTCAAACCTTACAAACAGTCAAACCTTACAAACAGTCAAACCTTACAAACAGTCAAACCTTACAAACAGTCAAACCTTACAAACAGTCAAACCTTACAAACAGTCAAACCTTACAAACAGTCAAACCTTACGAAGGTCCATGAAGGTCATAGTAACAATAAATAGTCCCAAGCCAGGGAGGTCATCTGATTTATTTGGTTTATAAAATGGCACACTGAATGATTGAACATTACAATAATTAAAGTACAGAGCATATTAGAATCTGATCACAATTGAATATATTATGGTACTCACAAAACTGGATACCTTGTGACAAATGTCACAAAAGTTACTGTAATAGTCTGTTGTAAACAATAATAGTAGACAAGGCTACAGCCAGATTCCTCAATGATATATACATTGCACTGTAACTGCTCTGTAAAGGTTTGTTATATGATCAAATGACCTAGCTTTTTTACTCTATGCTTTAGTCTGTGCAGGATCCATCCCCCCAATGTCCCTGAAATTATATAACCTTATATTAATAGCAAACAATGGTTCAAAGGATCTATTCATGGCTACATAAGGTCAGAAATCCTCCAAGACATGCAAATGTAAAAATATACGGTAAATATTCAAGTTTAAGACTGAAGTTTGGAATGTTCTGAAAATATTGGCTTGGACTTTTTTCCAGATGTTGTTCGAATCTGGTATTGCCACCTGAAAACAGCACTGCACAGAAATATTTCCTACTGGGATTAAAGTTTACATCTTGTGTGGACATTAAGGATGTTATGATATTCTACTATTTTGTAAAAATAAATCATTAAATATTTCAATTTGGTCACAAATAGGTTTTGCAAAATGTCAAAATAAATCAATAAATGATTCAGACGGAAGGAAGGACACAGGACAGACAGGGTGGTTACTTTGAGGTATTAGAAGTTACCTTGCAGTACCTCAATAAATAACAAGGGTCATCTGGTCATAATATATGGGGACGTGCTATTCACATGATTAGGGTCAGTCGTATTGCAGGAGAGAAGAACTGTCTACTGCATCTTCTACTACTTACTAGTGCAAAAACCTCAGTGTTAAATTAGTTTATCTAGGTTTCTATTAAACACAATGAACAGTTCTCAGAATTTATTTTGGTGATTCTAGTTTGCCTGAGTATTTGCCTGAGTACTCAAATATTTATATGACTATTTCATTTTGTGATTTTAGCGTACCTGAGTATTCCAACTTGATTGCACTGAACATAAATCACATTTGCTTCAGTACCTCAGAAGGCCCTCTTAATGGCTTATTGTAGACGGCGCATGCGTAGACGCCATGCATTAGTGGTAGGTCCAGAATTTTACATTTGCCAAAAGGGGGCATATATTAGTGACTTTTTTGTACTTATTTTATTGCTTTTCTAGTGAATATATATTGGTAAATCTTCTACATGCAGTGAGATATACCAAACAATATATGCATTCATTTGTTACATATGCACATCCTCTTCAACGACCATTTCTAAACATGCCAACTACAGTTAGTTCACACCAATGAAGCGTTTCCCATCACTGATGTGTCATTCTCAAAGGTTGTAGGTAAGATTTATGACATAAAGGATTTTAGATCAACTCTTTGACATAAAACCAGGTGTGGTGTTGTCTGGTGTGTAGATGCAATCATTTCTGTTCAAAACTTTGACCTGATAAGCCTAAAACCTGCGCGGTGTCAGATATAACTTGGATACAATGCGCAATATGCGCCGTTTACAACAAGCCTCTTATTTCATGATTTTAGGAATCTATTTAAATATAATAAACATTTTAGTCATATGTAACATAAAATCATAATTAATGTAAATCTGTTAGCTCCTTATCAGGAAACATATTAGATATTAAATCATACAAAAAATTCTTCTTTAACACATACAAAAAAAATGACCTTTCTGGTAAAAATCACTATTCATTGAATTTGGAAATCGTTTTAATCACTTTAAATTTTAAATCAGGAGACAGTGCACTTGTGGGAGGTTGACTAGATGGCGAGCATTATACAAAGATCACAGAATAATCATGGAAAATGTAACAAATACTTTAGCTCCTGAGACAGATTAACAATAAACATCCTCTCCATTGATTTGACCCAATTATGATAAATTCATTAGAATACATTGGTAAACCTGCTGGATTTGGTCATATTTATCATAAGGTTTTTTATTGATTGTGAAATCTTGGGACAAGAAAAGCCTCACTGATGTGATTTATCTGGAGCTATACACAGCCTCAGGCTTGTTGACTTTATCTGGAGCTATACACAGCCCCAGGCTTGTTGACTTTATCTGAGCTATACACAGCCCCAGGCTTGTTGACTTTATCTGAGCTATACACAGCCCCAGGCTTGTTGACTTTATCTGGAGCTATACACAGCCTCAGGCTTGCTGACTTTATCTGGAGCTATACACAGCCTCAGGCTTGCTGACTTTATCTGGAGTTATACACAGCCTCAGGCTTGCTAACTTTACCTGGAGTTATACACAGCCTCAGGCTTGTTGACTTTACCTGGAGCTATACACAGCCTCAGGCTTGATAACTTTACCTGGAGTTATACACAGCCTCAGGCTTGCTGACTTTACCTGGAGCTATACACAGCCTCAGGCTTGATAACTTTACCTGGAGCTATACACAGCCTCAGGCTTGTTGACTTTACCTGGAGCTATACACAGCCTCAGGCTTGATAACTTTACCTGGAGCTATACACAGCCTCAGGCTTGCTGACTTTACCTGGAGCTATACACAGCCTCAGGCTTGATAACTTTACCTGGAGCTATACACAGCCTCAGGCTTGTTGACTTTATCTGGAGCTATACACAGCCTCAGGCTTGATAACTTTACCTGGAGCTATACATAGCCTCAGGCTTGCTGACTTTATCTGGAGCTATACACAGCTTCAAGCTTGCTGACTTTATCTGGAGCTATACACAGCCTCAGGCTTGCTGACTTTATCTGGAGCTATACACAGCCTCAGGTTTGATAACTTTACCTGGAGCCCTACATTTACTTTCCTGAGATCAGTATTCTTACATAATTACACAATTTTCAGGATAAATCACCAGTCATGCAATGTACAATTTAATCACTTACACACATTAATAGCACCACTAAACTGCCAACTGAAAGACCTCACAACCAGCATTCACCGGTGAAAAAGGCTTTACCTTATTACCATTCTGCTGCCAACCTGGAAACGTGGAAATAAACTGTGCTTACTTTGATACAATTATCTCAGCAGTAACATGTGAACTCTGAATAGTGAGGTAGTGTTTCTTGATGGGAGGAATGCAAACAATGGTACAAAGAGGGCAAAAAGACAAGAAAGTCTCTGTACTGGAGGATCAGACAGTTTAATTGAATAATTATGGATTTTGTAGCATATTTGGTTGAGGTTCCATTTGTTTGTTGTTTGTTGAAGGAGCAGCTCCATCTAGTGGCCACCTTGGTCACCAAAGATGTCTATAATCTTCTGGTTGTTGGGGTTGATGGAGCCCAGGATGTGTGGGAAATTATCCTCAATATGCTCCCACAACCACTCGGCAGTCTTGGCCTGGGCGTTCTGAAACCAAAAAACATGACCTCGATGACTCAAACATCACTTCAATGGCTACTTCAAAAACTGCCGTAATGGCTACCTCAATGGCTACCTCGATGACTACCTCATACACTAGCTTGATGGTGAATTTGTGGAATATGACCTCCCCAGTAGTATATGGGATATCTTATGTTGACCTTTTAAACTTCTTAATAATGGGCAATAATTACATGGCATTTAGCACTGCACACAAGGGCTGATATGGCCAACATTTGCAGACCCAAATGTAAATAGTTAAAATGGAAAGTCAGTGTGTGATGTGGTCTGACCTGGTTCGGATGGAATCCGTCGACGGGTTCAATGAGTTGCCATCCTGTCCCGGCTCCGTGGACCTCCTCCCATTCCTCTATCACTGCAACGACAACATCAGCTGCTAGGAGAAACCTCTAACACTGCCAGGAGAGACCTCTAACACTGCTAGGAGAGACCTCTAGCACTGCCAGGAGAGACCTCTAGCACTGCTAGGAGAGACCTCTAACACTGCTAGGAGAGACCTCTAGCACTGCTAGGAGAGACCTCTAACACTGCTAGGAGAGGCCTCTAACACTGCTAGGAGAGACCTCTAGCACTGCTAGGAGAGACCTCTAGCACTGCTAGGAGAGACCTCTAACACTGGTAGGAGAGACCTCTAACACTGCTAGGAGAGACCTCTAACACTGGTAGGAGAGACCTCTAACACTGCTAGGAGAGACCTCTAACACTGCTAGGAGAGGCCTCTAACACTGCTAGGTGGGACCTCTATCACTGCTAGGAGAGGCCTCTAACACTGCTAGGTGGGACCTCTAACACTGCTAGGAAAGACCTATAACACTGCTAGGAAAGACCTATAACACTGCTAGGAAAGACCTATAACACTGCTAGGAAAGACCTATAACACTGCTAGGAAAGACCTATAACACTGCTAGGAAAGACCTATAACACTGCTAGGAGAGACCTCTAACACTGCTAGGTGAGAGAGACCTCTAACACTGGTAGGTGGGACCTCTAACACTGCTAGGAGAGACCTCTAACCCTGCTAGGAGAGACCTCAAACACTGCTAGGAGAGGCCTCTAACACTGCTAGGTGTGACCTCTAACACTGCTATGTGTGACCTCTAACCCTGCTAGGAGAGACCTCAAACACTGCTAGGAGAGACCTCTAACACTGCTAAGAGAAACTTCTATCACTGCTAGGTGTGACCTCTAACACTGCTAGATGTGACCTCTAACACTACTAGGAGAGACCTCTAACCCTGCTAGGAGAGACCTCTAACACTGCTAGGAGAGGCCTCTAACACTGCTAGGTGTGACCTCTAACACTGCTAGGTGTGACCTCTAACCCTGCTAGGAGAGACCTCAAACACTGCTAGGAGAGACCTCTAACACTGCTAGGAGAGACCTCTAACACTGCCAGGAGACCTCTAACACTGCCAGGAGACCTCTAACCCTGCTAGGTGGGACCTCAAACACTGCTAGGAGAGACCTCTAACACTGCCAGGAGAGACCTCTAACACTGCTAGGTGGGACCTGTAACACTGCTAGGAGAGACCTCTAACACTGCTAGGTGGGACCTGTAACACTGCTAGGAGAGACCTCTAACACTGGTAGGTGGGACCTCTAACACTGCTAGGAGAGACCTCTGACACTGCTAGGTGAGAGAGACCTCTAACACTGCTAGGAGAGACCTCTAACACTGCTAGGAGAGACCTCTGACACTGGTAGGTGGGACCTCTAACACTGCTAGGAGAGACCTCTGACACTGCTAGGAGAGACCTCTAACACTGCTAGGAGAGACCTCTAACACTGCCAGGAGAGACCTCTAACACTGCTAGGAGAGACCTCTAACACTGCTAGGAGAGACCTCTAACACTGCTAGGAGAGACCTCTAACACTGCTAGGTGAGAGAGACCTCTAACACTGGTAGGTGGGACCTCTAACACTGCTAGGAGAGACCTCTAACACTGCTAGGAGAGACCTCTAACACTGCTAGGTGAGAGAGACCTCTAACACTGCTAGGTGAGAGAGACCTCTAACACTGCTAGGAGACCTCTAACACTGCTAGGTGAGAGAGACCTCTATCACTGCTAGGTGAGAGAGACCTCTAACACTGCTAGGTGGGAGAGACCTCTAACACTGCTAGGTGGGAGAGACCTCTAACACTGCTAGGTGAGAGAGACCTCTAACACTGCTAGGTGAGAGAGACCTCTAACACTGCTAGGAGACCTCTATCACTGCTAGGTGAGAGAGACCTCTAACACTGCTAGGAGACCTCTATCACTGCTAGGTGAGAGAGACCTCTAACACTGCTAGGTGAGAGAGACCTCTAACACTGCTAGGAGAGACCTCTAACACTACTAGGAGAGACATCTAACACTGCTAGGAGAGACCTCTAACACTGCCAGGAGAGACCTCTAACACTGCTATGAGAAACCTCTATCACTGCTAGGAGAAACCTCTATCACTGCTAGGAGAAACCTCTATCACTGCTAGGAGAAACCTCTATCACTGCTAGGTGCGACCTCTAACACTGCTAGGAGAGACCTCTAGCACTGCTAGGAGAGACCTCTAACACTGCCAGGTGGGACCTGTAACACTGCTAGGAGAGGCCTCTAACACTGCTAAGAGAAACTTCTATCACTGCTAGGTGTGACCTTTAACACTGCTAGGAGAGACCTCTAACACTGCTAGGAGAGACCTCTAACACTGCCAGGAGAGACCTCTATCACTGCTAGGAGAGACCTCTAACACTGCTAGGAGAGGCCTCTAACACTACTAGGAGAGACCTCTAACACTGCCAGGAGAGACCTCTAACACTGCTAGGAGAGACCTCTATCACTGCTAGGTGGGACCTCTAACACTGCTAGGAGACCTCAAACACTGCTAGGTGGGAACTCTAACACTACTAGGTGGAAACTCTAACACTGCTAGGAGAGACCTCTAACACTGCTAGGTGGGACCTCTAACACTGCTAGGTGTGACCTCTAACACTACTAGGAGACTTCTAACACTGCTAGGAGAGACCTCTAACACTGCCAGGAGAGACAGGAGACACTGCTAGGAGAGACCTCTATCACTGCTAGGAGAGGCCTCTAACACTGCTAGGAGAGACCTCTAACACTGCCAGGTGGGAACTCTAACACTGCTAGGAGAGACCTCTAACAGTGGTAGGTGGGACCTCTAACACTGCCAGGTGGGAACTCTAACACTGCTAGGAGAGACCTCTAACACTGCTAGGAGAGACCTCTAACACTGCTAGGAGAGTCCTCTAACACTGCTAGGTGGGACCTAACTCATTTGGAATTGACCTACAATCATTTGTATGCTGAAGAACTGTCCTTTTACAAATGTACAAATTGCTATAATTCTAGCTTAAACAATGAGCAATATGAAAAGTCTTCCATTTGCATTTCCAGAGCCTTCCAAATGCATCTGCACTTCCAAATATATGATTGTCAAGAAGGTAAAATAGTGTGATAAAAATCAGCAATCAACTGATGTTGTTTAGTAATTAAAATTTTAAAAATTGTAATTTGCCGAGTTCTCACATTGGGCGACGGGGTTGGGTATGTAGAAGAGGTCCATGTTCTCGTACTCGCGCTCCCCGGCGATGTCCTCCATAACTCGGCTCAGATTCATCGCTCTCTGTGTATCACAATCAGATGTCAAGTACAAATCTGCCACAAATCATCTACTGCAGTATCGTCATGTTACTATTATGATAAATTTCCAAACGATTAAAAGTGTTGATATCTGAAACATTGCAAATCTCACCTCGGTTGTGAGTTCTCTGATAGTTTCATTAGAATTCATCCATCCAGTACATGGTGATGTCTGAAAACAAAGAACCCCACTCAACTCATTCATGTCTTACTTGATCATACTAAGTATACAATTGCTGTTACCAAGATGAAACAATGGCAGTGCTCACGACAGAGAACAGAGCAAGTCCCTCAGATGGAGACATATGAACTCACCTGGAGGCAGTTGAAGAAATCATAGAAGTTTTCATAGGTGACATCTTGGCGTAGTTCCCCTATCGGATGGTAGCGGTTATATAACTGGTCCCACAATGCCCGCCCGTCAGCAAGCCCCATCAGCACAACATGGCTGCCCTTAGGTAGGGTACCATTCTAAGGTTAATAGAACAAACTTCAGTAAGGTGTTATGAGTAACCAAATATAAGATATAGACAGGCAAACTATTTCATTGGTTTGAGACAGAGGAATATTTGACCCAAGACGCAGACATACTTCTTTATTTTTTATCATATTTCAACTCTAACATTTCAGGCAGATTAACGTCAGTATGCCTTAGAATGCCTTGTTATCAGAAGATAAAAACAATTATGATTTATTTTGTTTTTGTCTTTGGAGAAAGAAAGGTCAACCAAGGATTGACCATAAGATATGTTGAAAGAAAGATGTCCACCAGCTAATTTTGTAATTCATTAACAAACCTAGAATGTTCTTTCCCCTCATTTAAATCAAATAATCAGAGAGTTTTGGTGTGGCATCATTTGGCCATGCATATCTGAGTGTGACACAATATATTCTGTGGGTGACCTACTAGATGTTTGGCTTGGTGTGCATACAGAATAGCAGAGCAGAATGGTGGTATAAAGTAGAAGAACTCATAAAGTGGAGGAACTCATAAAGTGGAGGAACTCATAAAGTGGAGGAACTCATAAAGTGGAGGAACTCATAAAGTGGAGGAACTCATAAAGTGGAGGAACTCATAAAGTGGAGGAACTCACGAGGAAGGCCAAGGTGCTGAGGACGTTCTCCCTCATCTCCTCCACGGTGGTCATGTGATCCAGCGTGTCAGGGTGACTACACGGCAAAACAACCACAAAACAAAACAACAACTATAACAACATTCACACTTACCTACATATGTAAATACAACATAAGCAACATTGCAAAGCAGGTTACTGGACCAGTGACTCATTAATTATATATAGAATCAAGACTATGATCTTGCAATGTTTAGGAATGCCATGCATCAAACAATTACTTCTACAGAACTAAGCTGCATTAAAACAACTCCAAGACTGTATGAGCCTAAACAAATCCATGCAACAAATGAGAACTACAAATCTTGTAAGAGTGAGCGATTGAGAGCGCGTGGCTGGGGTTAGATATAGGATATAATTGTTACCCGTTGCAGACATCATTGCCAATGAGAGCGTAGAACAGCAGCACTGGGTAGTCCTGGTCTGCGATACGAGATAAACTGAAATGTCAAAAATGTATTAGTACTCTCCACTCCAGTACAGCAAGGGAATCAGAGCAATACATATTATAAATGTTATCAATTATCTGCACTGCAAATCAGATGCGACACTATTATTGAAGCCTGACAGCTTATAATTCTCTCATTTCTTTTTAAATATATATTTAAGATGTCTGCAGTCAAGATTTTTAAGTCTGCGTTTGAGTAATTTATTGTGCTCAGTCTATAGAGATACACAGAGAGAACTCTGAACTCTGAATAATAATGAGAGGAGGGTCATTAAGGACCCAGTAGGGAGGAGGGTCATTAAGGACCCAGTAGAGAGGAGAGTCATTAAGGACCCAGTAGGGAGGAGGGTCATTGAGGACCCAGTAGAGAGGAGGGTCATTAAGGACCCAGTAGAGAGGAGGGTCATTGAGGACCCAGTAGGGAGGAGGGTCATTAAGGACCCAGTAGAGAGGAGGGTCATTGAGGACCCAGTAGAGAGGAGGGTCATTGAGGACCTAGTAGACAGGAGGGTCATTAAGGACCCAGTAGAGAGGAGGGACATTGAGGACCCAGTAGAGAGGAGGGTCATTAAGGGCCCAGTAGAGAGGAGGGACATTGAGGACCCAGTAGAGAGGAGGGTCATTAACGACCCAGTAGAGAGGAGGGTTATTGAGGACCCAGTAGAGAGGAGGGTCATTAAGGACCCAGTAGAGAGGAGGTTCATTGAGGACCCAGTAGAGAGGAGGGACATTGAGGACCCAGTAGAGAGGAGGGTCATTGAGGACCCAGTAGAGAGGAGGGTCATTAAGGACCCAGTAGAGAGGAGGGACATTGAGGACCCAGTAGAGAGGAGGTTCATTAAGGACCCAGTAGAGAGGAGGGTTATTGAGGACCCAGTAGAGAGGAGGGTCATTAAGGACCCAGTAGAGAGGAGGTTCATTGAGGACCCAGTAGAGAGGAGGGTCATTAAGGACCCAGTAGAGAGGAGGGTTATTGAGGACCCAGTAGAGAGGAGGGTTATTGAGGACCCAGTAGAGAGGAGGGTCATTGAGGACCCAGTAGAGAGGAGGGTCATTAAGGACCCAGTAGAGAGGAGGGTTATTGAGGACCCAGTAGAGAGGAGGGTCATTGAGGACCCAGTAGAGAGGGTCATTAAGGACCCAGTAGAGAGGAGGGTCATTAAGGACCCAGTAGAGAGGAGGGTCATTGAAGACCCAGTAGAGAGGAGGGTCATTGAGGACCCAGTGGAGAGGAGGGTCATTAAGGACCCAGTAGAGAGGAGGGTCATTGAAGACCCAGTAGAGAGGAGGGTCATTGAGGACCCAGTAGAGAGGAGGGTCATTAAGGACCCAGTAGAGAGGAGGGTCATTGAGGACCCAGTAGAAAGGAGGGTCATTGAGGACCCAGTAGAGAGGAGGGTCATTAAGGACCCAGTAGAGAGGAGGGTCATTGAGGACCCAGTAGAGAGGAGGGTCATTGAGGACCCAGTAGAGAGGAGGGTCATTGAGGACCCAGTGGAGAGGAGGGTCATTAAGGACCCAGTAGAGAGGAGGGTCATTGAAGACCCAGTAGAGAGGAGGGTCATTGAGGACCCAGTAGGGAAGAGGGTTATTAAGGACCGAGTAGAGAGGAGGGATATTGAGGATAGACTGATCGACTATGAAAGCATCACGTATTTACCTTTCTTGTGTATCAAGCATATTGCTGGATCTAGCACCTAAAACATTTATATTTATTTCATTAACCAAGTTCAGGTGCATTGTTTATATAATACTTAAACCTTTTTTGTACAATTACTTCAATTAATGGACACCCAAAGGGGCCATTCATTTCCCTATTACATTCAACCAAAGAGTTTTTAAAAAATTATTTATAAATCAAACACATTCAGCAGTGAACGAAAACTTTAATATGAGGCCATGTTATGTAATATGTACTCCTCTTATAGAGTTCCCTTTTCAGAACCCTTCAGGTTATTTCCTATTTATTTATTTAGTGAGATAAATGGGACATGCCGGTACCGTTAACGGAGATGCCCTGGTAGTCTCTATGGTTACAGGTTATTTCCTATTTATTAGTTAGATTAATGGAACATGCCAGTACCGTTAACGGAGATGCTCTGGTAGTCTCTATGGTTACAGCGGTTCCTCTCCCTCATCCGCAGGTACATGGAATCCGTCGGCATACCATCCAATATCGGCCAGGTTATGTTTTTAAAACCTTAGAAATTAAATTGTAGGTTTCTTGTACAGATCGTTTTATTGTTTACATATTTATATATTTAAAAGTACACCTTTCCCTTCTTTAAATCATATTAATCAAAAGCTAGTAACATCACACAATGGAGAATCTGTATCTCATGAAATAGAGAGAATCTGCTACCTCAGATAGTAAGTAGAGAGAAGCAAGTTACCTCCCAGATTAGAGAGAAGCTAGTTACCTCCCAGATTAGAGAGAAGCTAGTTACCTCCCAGATTAGAGAGAAGCTAGTTACCTCCCAGATTAGAGAGAAACTACCGGTAGTTACCTGTCATGGTGGAGGTCATCGGCCAGTCTATCTCATTAAGTAGTACTGTGGGTACATACTGTAAAAGCTCCTGCCAATAAAACAACATAATTCATTATTAATATGGAGAATTATTTTATTTATTTACTTTACTTTTTTTTTGGGGGGGGGGGGAGTTTTGCACTCCAACCCTCCCTTGTATTCCACCCCTCCCCTGTATTCCACCACTCCCCTGTATTCCACCCCTCCACTGTATTCCACCCCTCCCCTGTATTCCACCCCTCCCCTGCATTCCACCCATCCTCTGTTTTCTACCCCTCCCCTGTATTCTACCCTCCCCTGTATTCCACCCCTCCCCTGTATTCTACCTCTCTCCTGTATTCTACCCCTCCCCTGTATTCTACCCCTCCCCTGTATTCCATCCCTCCCCTGTATTCCACCCCTCCCCTATATTCCACCCCTCCCCTGTATTCTACCCCTCCCCTGTATTCTACCCTCCCTTGCATTCCACCACTCCCCTGTATTCCACCCCTCCACTGTATTCCACCCCTCCCCTGTATTCCACCCCTCCCCTGCATTCCACCCATCCTCTGTTTTCTACCCCTCCCCTGTATTCTACCCTCCCCTGTATTCCACCCCTCCCCTGTATTCTACCTCTCTCCTGTATTCTACCCCTCCCCTGTATTCTACCCCTCCCCGTATTCTACCCCTCTCCTGTATTCCACCCCTCCCCTGTATTCCATCCCTCCCCTGTATTCCACCCCTCCCCTATATTCCACCCCTCCCCTGTATTCTACCCCTCCCCTGTATTCTACCCTCCCTTGCATTCCACCCCTCCCCTGTATTCTACCCCTCCCCTGTATTCTACCCCTCTCCTGTATTCTACTCCTCCCCTGTATTCTACCCCTTCCCGTATTCTACCCCTCCCCTGTATTCCATCCCTCCCCTGTATTCCACCCCTCCCCTGTATTCTACCCCTCCCCTGTATTCTACCCTCCCCTGTATTCCACCCTCCCCTGTTTTCCACCCCTCCCCTGTATTCTACCCCTCCCCTGTATTCTACCCCTCCCCGTATTCTACCCCTCTCCTGTATTCCACCCCTCCCCTGTATTCCACCCTCCCCTGTTTTCCACCCCTCCCCTGTATTCTACCCTCCCCTGTATTCCACCCCTCCCCTGTATTCTACCCTCCCCTGTATTCCACCCCTCCCCTGTATTCCACCCCTCCCCTGTATTCTACCCCTCCCCTGTATTCTACCCTCCCCTGTATTCCACCCCTCCCCTGTATTCCATCCCTCCTCTGTATTCCATCCCTACCCAGTATTCCACCCCTCCCCTGTATTCCACCCCTCCCCTGTATTCTACCCTCCCCTGTATTCCACCCCTCCCCTGTATTCTACCCCTCTCCTGTATTCTACCCCTCCCCTGTATTCTACCCCTCTCCTGTATTCTACCCCTCCTCTGTATTCTACCCCTCCCCGTATTCTACCCCTCTCCTGTATTCCACCCCTCCCCTGTATTCCACCCCTCCCCTGTATTCCACCCCTCCCCTGTATTCTAACCCTCCCCTGTATTCCACCCTCCCGTTTTCCACCCTCCCCTGTTTTTCACCCCTCCCCTGTATTCCACCCTCCCCTGTTTTCCACCCTCCCCTGTTTTCCACCCCTCCCCTGTATTCCACCCCTCCCCTTTATTCCACCCCTCCCCTGTATTCCACCCCTCCCCTTTATTCCACCCCTCCCGTGTATTCCACCCCTCCTCTGTATTCCACCCCTCCTCTGTATTCCACCCCTCCCGTGTTTTCCACCCTCCCCTGTTTTCCACCCCTCCCCTGTATTCCAGCCCTCCCCTTTATTCCACCCCTCCCCTGTATTCCACCCCTCCCCTGTATTCCACCCCTCCAGTAAATGAAAGATTAATTTACAATATCTATTTACAAGTCATACAGTAGCTGTTTGGAGATGGTTTGACCAGAGATTATTACCTTGTTGAATTCTGTTGCCGTCACATACTGCTTTGGAATATGGAAGTGAGCGCTAGCAGAGTCTCCGAGCACCACGATGCCCTGGGGCTGAGAGTCTGCACAGAGAGTGTCCTCATAGGACTCCCCGGACGCATCTATGCCCTGAAATATACCAGACTGAAATATACCAGACTGAAATGTACCAGACTGAAATGTACCAGACTGAAATGTACCAGACTGAAATGTACCACACTGAAATGTACCATACTGAAATGTACCATACTGAAATGTACCACACTGAAATATGCCAAAATGAAATGTACCAAACTGAAATATGACAAATGAAATGTACCAAACAAAAATATACTAAATATTTGTAATTCATCAAGACTTTTGAATTGTTTATGACTGATAACATAATTTTTTTTTTTTCAGATTCAACAATTATATAATTACTTACATATATGCCATTACAATTTGAATCTGTGTAAATGTCTCCACCAATTGTACTGAAATGAAAAGATCACATAAAATCATAAACAAGATGCAATGTAGGGTCTGGATCTCGCCTGTTGCCTCATTTTGCTCACTACCCATTTTCAGCAGGGAAATTATAAAAATTCTGAGATGCTTTTTTTCCAGAACTTATACTTATCAGTCAGAGAAATTGTGGACACACAGACAGACCGGTGATGACAAAATATAATTGCCACTTGGTGTAAATAGACTGTGTAAGTATTTTCTGTGACTGTAGCATACGTACACCTTGCCTGGGCGATGAGATGCCAATAAGTCGCTGCAGTCACGTCCTCTCCAGTTGGACCCTCGAAGTGTCTGCAACATAACATTTCAAAAGTTGCCCTGTTTTTTGTCTTTTCAAATTTGAATTTGATACTAAATACTAATATTGACCTTGAATCAAGGGTAAACAGGAATTCAAGGTCAAAAGCAACCGTATAATTCAAGCAGGAATCACGTTTATTTGTATATCTTTATCTTGAAGCAGTAATGATTATCTTGAAGGAGTAATGGTAGTTTATATTTCATGTAAATCAATCAACTCGTGTGATATTTTACCTCCATTGTACTGAAGCCATCCCTGTCTATATCCAGAGCCGGAAGATGGTCGTCTGCTACTCTGGAAACAATCCAGAGCATAGGCCACTTAATATCACTTAATATATCACAAGTAAGCTTCAAACCTTCATCTCTAATCCTGACTCTTTATTACTTATTTATCATGCACGAGAGCCCACATACAGTGCACCGTGTACATCAATTGTTTGAGGAGGGACATGTTTTTTTTTGTAGTCAGATACAGGCCATGCCTAAACCTGTCAAGTAGACATTTGCCAGAAAAATAGTACATTAAAATATAATTATTCCCTGTGATCATAAACAAACCCACGATATATAAATAGACTCTGATGTCATGATCACATGAGGTTAACTGCATGTAATTAGAGTGCATATATATAAAACTCCCATATCAATTCCTGAAGCCATTTAAATTCTGGGAAAGTGAAATCCTACACTTCTAACCTTCAACAATTCAATTTGGAAGAATTCCATTCATAACTACCTGGACAACTCATTATAGAATTTTATGTATTAATCAATAACTTTACAATTTTAAATGGCAGATTATATTAATTTGATGTTTTTATGTATTACAAGTCATCAATACAGGACTGATTAACATGTCATAATCTATTGAATCTCATACCCTCAAGGAGCTTTTAGAGACATTGTTTTACCTGTTTCCTTTGAGATAAACATGTTTCTTTCATCAGAAATGTTTTGATTTTTGTACTTATAAAAAAAAATCTGTTAGCATAAACTCGGACACTTTGAAGAGATATAAGCATTGTGTACAAGTCACTCTCTTTTACAAGAGTCGTTCCTGAAAACCTGAGTGAAGAAAGTCTGTCTTTGAGGTCGATGAACTCCGAACTGAGAACACTGCTATTCAGTGCTTGTAAACTTAACATTTTAATCCATCAAAGCTTGGCAGTGAGGTCATGTCGGGCATTCATTACTTTATCTCTGGTGAGATGTGTCCCTACCACAAAGAATGGAGTGTTTACTGAGCAGAATAACTGAGCAATCTTTGCAGTTTAGAATACAACAAACAAATGTCATGTTGACCTTTTAATGATTTCATTAATGATGTCATACTGACCTTCAATGATTTCATAAATGATGTCATACTGACCTTCAATGATTTCATTAATGATGTCATACTGACCTTCAATGATTTCATTAATGATGTCATACTGACCTTTCAATGATTTCATAAATGATGTCATACTGACCTTCAATGATTTCATAAATGATGTCATACTGACCTTCAATGATTTCATTAATGATGTCATACTGACCTTCAATGATTTCATTAATGATGTCATACTGACCTTCAATGATTTCATTAATGATGTCATACTGACCTTCAATGATTTCATTAATGATGTCATACTGACCTTCAATGATTTCATTAATGATGTCATACTGACCTTCAATGATTTCATTAATGATGTCATACTGACCTTTCAATGATTTCACAAATGATGTCAATCCCAGGAATCTTGCACACATCCTTTTCATTATTTGGGTTGAACTGTAAATGTTAATAATAAGATATCAACCACACAACATCAGGCACTTCAAAAAGACATGTCTCGGTTTTATAATTA
The DNA here is from genome assembly GCA_949316495.1 of Amphiduros pacificus. NCBI lineage: Eukaryota > Metazoa > Annelida > Polychaeta > Phyllodocida > Hesionidae > Amphiduros > Amphiduros pacificus. The sequence goes on along the minus strand of OX439001.1, from coordinate 857,973 downwards.
TTTTTTATATAAGATATTTATAGGATAATTATTTTTTATGAATCTCATTAGGTTTACACTAGCATAGTAATCACTGCCACATACTGTTAGATATTAGTAATAGATGTTTAATATGGATACATGAGTGAGGCAAAGTAGCTACTTGTAAGGAATGCCACCTGGTGGTGGTATCTACCTGTAAGGAGTGCCACCTGGTGGTGGTATCTACCTGTAAGGAGTGCCACCTGGTGGTTGTACCTACCTTTGTACCTACTTGTAAGGAGAGCCACCTAGTGGTCAGACCTACCTGTAAGGAGTGCCACCTGGTGGTCGTACCTACCTGTAAGGAGAGCCACCTGGTGGTCAGACCTACCTGTAAGGAGTGCCACCTAGTGGTCAGACCTACCTGTAAGGAGTGCCACCTGGTGGTCATACCTAACTGTAAGGAGTGCCACCTAGTGGCGGTACCTACCTGTAAGGAGTGCCACCTGGTGGTGGTACCTACCTGTAAGGAGAGCCACCTGGTGGCCATACCTACCTGTAAGGAGAGCCACCTGGTGGTGGTACCTACCTGTAAGGAGAGCCACCTGGTGGCCGTACCTACCTGTAAGGAGTGCCACCTGGTGGTGGTACCTACCTGTAAGGAGAGCCACCTAGTGGTCGTACTTACCTGTAAGGAGTGCCACCTGATGGCCGTACCTACCTGTAAGGAGAGCCACCTGGTGGTTGTACCTACCTGTAAGGAGTGCCACCTGGTGGCCGTACCTACCTGTAAGGAGTGCCACCTGATGGCCATACGATGTTTCCACAGCCTGTGCTCTATTCCACCCTGCTCACAACAAACATCTAACATTAATACCGGAAATTAGAGGACATGTGGTGAAAAACACCCTGTTTATTGCAAAATATCAAATTGTAATATATTAAATTATGTATATATTAGATATAGGAATAGTCGCTGGGTTAATAGTGGACTCGTACCAGAGGGGGAGAGAAGAGGTTGCACTGTGGTTGGCCTGGGTCCACTCGGCACAGCCCGATGGCATGACACACCACATCAGGGGTCTCATGCTTCTCAAGTCTACAACAATATCAGACACACCACGTCAGGGGTCTCATGCTTCTCAAGTCTACAACAATATCAGACACACCACGTCAGGGGTCTCATGCTTCTCAAGTCTACAACAATATCAGACACACCACGTCAGGGGTCTCATGCTTCTCAAGTCTACAACAATATCAGACACACCACGTCAGGGGTCTCATGCTTCTCAAGTCTACAACAATATCAGACACACCACGTCAGGCGTCTCATGCTTCTCAAGTCCACAACGATATCAGACACACCACGTCAGGGGTCTCATGCTTCTCAAGTCTACAACAATATCAGACACACCACGTCAGGCGTCTCATGCTTCTCAAGTCCACAACGATATCAGACACACCACGTCAGGGGTCTCATGCTTCTCAAGTCTACAACAATATCAGACACACCACGTCAGGGGTCTCATGCTTCTCAAGTCCACAACGATATCAGACACACCACGTCAGGGGTCTCATGCTTCTCAAGTCCACAGGAATTAACAAATAACTCTTGATATAATTAAACTGGTTATGACTCTATAAAAGTATAAAAAAACAACGAAAAAACAACAAAATAAATTACTCATGTTCTCACCAGTTAATTTTTGGAAAATGCTAGGAAGGGAGATGTACATTTTTGGGTTTTTAACACAATTCGATATTCATCAGTATTTTTTGCTTTTATTAAGTCTACTGATAATTTCACATTGCCATGATAGCTGCAATGGGAGCCTTTTTTCTCTTGTGATGGTTATCTGCCGGAGACATACTGTGAGATTCTCACAGCTGACAGTCTCATACTGGTCTATCTGGACAGATTGGTTATCTACACAGAATATATGGGACAATTATCATTATTAACATATGTACGGGCATGAGAACCGATCCCAGACAAAGGTATCTGATCTCGTACAGTTACCACTCCTCATGCTGCACACGACATTGTACACAGTATTATTGACTGTTACATAAAACACAATGGTCGAGGACCTTTCTCAGACAAATTTATTGTTGACCTTTCTGACCTAGGTTTAACTGAATATACAAAATGAAGTTTTGCAAAATATAAAAAAGTAAATACCTAGTTATTTTCTGAGATGATCATAACAGACCTTTCTATGAACAATATAGTTTTGATGTGACAATGTCTGAAGATTCTCTCATAAATACACAGTACATTGATGGCACACCATGATGTGGCACGCCATGATGTGGCACGCCATGATGTGGCACGCCATGATGTGGCACGCCATGATGTGGCACGCCATGAGGTGGCACGCCATGAGGTGGCACGCCATGAGGTGGCACGCCATGAGGTGGCACGCCATGAGGTGGCACGCCATGAGGTGGCACGCCATGAGGTGGCACGCCATGAGGTGGCACGCCATGAGGTGGCACGCCATGAGGTGGCACGCCATGAGGTGGCACGCCATGAGGTGGCACGCCATGAGGTGGCACGCCATGAGGTGGCACGCCATGAGGTGGCACGCCATGAGGTGGCACGCCATGAGGTGGCACGCCATGAGGTGGCACGCCATGAGGTGGCACGCCATGAGGTGGCACGCCATGAGGTGGCACGCCATGAGGTGGCACGCCATGAGGTGGCACGCCATGATGTGGCACGCCATGAGGTGGCACGCCATGAGGTGGCACGCCATGAGGTGGCACGCCATGAGGTGGCACGCCATGAGGTGGCACGCAATGGGGTGGCACGCCATGGGGTGGCACGCCATGGGGTGGCACGCCATGGGGTGGCACGCCATGGGGTGGCACGCCATGAGGTGGCACGCCATGAGGTGGCACGCCATGAGGTGGCACGCCATGAGGTGGCACGCCATGAGGGCAGATATCCTCAGTTATTAAATGTGGGGACATTTGTATCTTCTCCTTTCAGAATACAGTAACACTCAACTGTTCTATTGAGTTAACTTCAGCCTCTTTGCTTGAGTCATGTCAAGTTTCAAAGGTTTTGGTGAATCTTTTTAAGTAAATAACATTACAACCAAAGGTCAAGGTCAAGAAACATATTTTTTATTTTTGTGAGCTGCCTGTGAATAAAGCAAAAAGTAGAAGATTTTGCTGATGGAGGCTTGCATGGACGCATGGATGCACAGATGGACAGAGCCTGATGCAATAGCTCCCATGGTGGGGGGCTATCCAGTGTTTTCAATAATAAAATAATAATTTTATTCTCTTTCGACCCTTGCTTGGGGAATGAGAGGTTACAAGAGGGTTTTTTTTAAACTTACAAACAGTAATAAGTCAACATACAATCTATAGTCATCTAAATAGGATTTACATTTGTAATGATTACATCTACACATGTACAGAGACAAAAAGATTTGATGAGGCCGCTATGATTGTGAATACTTACAAGTCAATAATGAGAGGACCAAATATGTCTGCGAGGATCCGGCAGGTGGAGTGGAAGTCTCCCTCCGGTATAAACTCACATACTTCATAGAGAATGTCTGTCACCGGCCGACTGTGTACGTAGGCAAGCTGCTCCACCAGTCCTATCACAATACTGCACCCTGAAACAAGCCCTCCTCATAGTACACAACAACCCCTGAACTGAGCTCATACACCAGCCTACTAAACCAGTCCTATCACAATACTGCACCCTGAAACAAGCCCTCCTCATTATACACACCAACCCCTGAACTGAACTCATACACCAGCCTACTAAACCAGTCCTCTCACAATACTGCACCCTGAAACAAGCCCTCCTCATTATACACAACAACCCCTGAACTGAGCTCATACACCAACCTACTATACCAGTCCTATCACAATACTGCACCCTGAAACAAGCCCTCCTCATAGTACACAACAACCCCTGAACTGAGCTCATACACCAGCCTACTAAACCAGTCCTATCACAATACTGCACCCTGAAACAAGCCCTCCTCATTATACACAACAACCCCTGAACTGAGCTCATACACCAGCCTACTAAACCAGTCCTATCACAATACTGCACCCTGAAACAAGCCCTCCTCATAGTACACAACAACCCCTGAACTGAGCTCATACACCAGCCTACTAAACCAGTCCTATCACAATACTGCACCCTGAAACAAGCCCTCCTCATAATACACAACAATCCCTGAACTGAGCTCATACACCAGCCTACTAAACCAGTCCTATCACAATACTGCACCCTGAAACAAGCCCTCCTCATAGTACACAACAACCCCTGAACTGAACTCATACACCAGCCTACTAAACCAGTCCTATCACAATACTGCACCCTGAAACAAGCCCTCCTCATTATACACAACAACCCCTGAACTGAGCTCATACACCAGCCTACTAAACCAGTCCTATCACAATACTGCACCCTGAAACAAGCCCTCCTCATAGTACACAACAATCCCTGAACTGAGCTCATACACCAGCCTACTATACCAGTCCTATCACAATACTGCACCCTGAAACAAGCCCTCCTCATAGTACACAACAACCCCTGAACTGAACTCATACACCAGCCTACTAAACCAGTCCTATCACAATACTGCACCCTGAAACAAGCCCTCCTCATTATACACAACAACCCCTGAACTGAGCTCATACACCACCCTACTAAACCAGTCCTATCACAATACTGCACCCTGAAACAAGCCCTCCTCATAGTACACAACAACCCCTGAACTGAGCTCATACACCAGCCTACTAAACCAGTCCTATCACAATACTGCACCCTGAAACAAGCCCTCCTCATAGTACACAACCCCTGGACTGAGCTCATACACCAGCCTACTAAACCAGTCCTATCACAATACTGCACCCTGAAACAAGCCCTCCTCATAGTACACAACAATCCCTGAGCTGAGCTCATACACCAGCCTACTAAACCAGTCCTATCACAATACTGCACCCTGAAACAAGCCCTCCTCATAATACACAACAATCCCTGAACTGAGCTCATACACCAGCCTACTAAACCACTCCTATCACAATACTGCACCCTGAAACAAGCCCTCCTCATAATACACAACAACCCCTGAACTGAACTCATACACCAGCCCACTAAACCAGTCCTATCACAATACTGCACCCTGAAACAAGCCCTCCTCATAATACACAACAACCCCTGAACTGAGCTCATACACCAGCCTACTAAACCAGTCCTATCACAATACTGCACCCTGAAACAAGCCCTCCTCATAGTACACAACAACCCCTGAACTGAGCTCATACACCAGCCTACTAAACCAGTCCTATCACAATACTGCACCCTGAAACAAGCCCTCCTCATAATACACAACAACCCCTGAACTGAACTCATACACCAGCCCACTAAACCAGTCCTATCACAATACTGCACCCTGAAACAAGCCCTCCTCATAATACACAACAACCCCTGAACTGAGCTCATACACCAGCCTACTAAACCAGTCCTATCACAATACTGCACCCTGAAACAAGCCCTCCTCATAGTACACAACAACCCCTGAACTGAGCTCATACACCAGCCTACTAAACCAGTCCTATCACAATACTGCACCCTGAAACAAGCCCTCCTCATAATACACACCAACCCCTGAACTGAGCTCATACACCAGCCTACTAAACCAGTCCTATCACAATACTGCACCCTGAAACAAGCTCTCCTCATAATACACAACAACCCCTGAACTGAGCTCATACACCAGCCTACTAAACCAGTCCTATCACAATACTGCACCCTGAAACAAGCTCTCCTCATAATACACAACAACCCCTGAACTGAGCTCATACACCAGCCCACTAAACCAGTCCTATCACAATACTGCACCCTGAAACAAGCCCTCCTCATAGTACACAACAACCCCTGAACTGAGCTCATACACCAGCCTACTATACCAGTCCTATCACAATACTGCACCCTGAAACAAGCCCTCCTCATAATACACAACAACCCCTGAACTGAGCTCATACACCAGCCTACTAAACCAGTCCTATCACAATACTGCACCCTGAAACAAGCCCTCCTCATTATACACAACAACCCCTGAACTGAACTCATACACCAGCCTACTAAACCAGTCCTATCACAATACTGCACCCTGAAACAAGCCCTCCTCATAATACACAACAACCCCTGAACTGAGCTCATACACCAGCCTACTAAACCAGTCCTATCACAATACTGCACCCTGAAACAAGCTCTCCTCATAATACACAACAACCCCTGAACTGAGCTCATACACCAGCCCACTAAACCAGTCCTATCACAATACTGCACCCTGAAACAAGCTCTCCTCATAATACACAACAACCCCTGAACTGAGCTCATACACCAGCCCACTAAACCAGTCCTATCACAATACTGCACCCTGAAACAAGCCCTCCTCATAATACACAACAACCCCTGAACTGAGCTCATACACCAGCCTACTAAACCAGTCCTATCACAATACTGCACCCTGAAACAAGCCCTCCTCATTATACACAACAACCCCTGAACTGAACTCATACACCAGCCTACTAAACCAGTCCTATCACAATACTGCACCCTGAAACAAGCCCTCCTCATAATACACAACAACCCCTGAACTGAGCTCATACACCAGCCTACTAAACCAGTCCTATCACAATACAGCACCCTGAAACAAGCCCTCCTCATAATACACAACAACCCCTGAACTGAGCTCATACACCAGCCTACTAAACCAGTCCTATCACAATACTGCACCCTGAAACAAGCCCTCCTCATAATACACAACAACCCCTGAACTGAGCTCATACACCAGCCTACTAAACCAGTCCTATCACAATACAGCACCCTGAAACAAGCCCTCCTCATAATACACAACAACCCCTGAACTGAGCTCATACACCAGCCTACTAAACCAGTCCTATCACAATACAGCACCCTGAAACAAGCCCTCCTCATAATACACACCAACCCCTGAACTGAGCTCATACACCAGCCCACTAAACCAGTCCTATCACAATACTGCACCCTGAAACAAGCCCTCCTCATTATACACAACCCCTGAACTGAGCTCATACACCAGCCCACTAAACCAGTCCTATCACAATACTGCACCCTGAAACAAGCCCTCCTCATAATACACAACAACTCCTGAACTGAGCTCATACACCAGCCTACTAAACCAGTCCTATCACAATACTGCACCCTGAAACAAGCCCTCCTCATAATACACAACAACCCCTGAACTGAGCTCATACACCAGCCTACTATACCAGTCCTATCACAATACTGCACCCTGAAACAAGCCCTCCTCATAATACACAACAACCCCTGAACTGAGCTCATACACCAGCCTACTAAACCAGTCCTATCACAATACTGCACCCTGAAACAAGCTCTCCTCATAATACACAACAACCCCTGAACTGAGCTCATACACCAGCCTACTATACCAGTCCTATCACAATACTGCACCCTGAAACAAGCCCTCCTCATTATACACAACAACCCCTGAACTGAGCTCATACACCAGCCTACTAAACCAGTCCTATCACAATACTGCACCCTGAAACAAGCCCTCCTCATAATACACAACAACCCCTGAACTGAGCTCATACACCAGCCTACTAAACCAGTCCTATCACAATACTGCACCCTGAAACAAGCCCTCCTCATAATACACAACAACCCCTGAACTGAGCTCATACACCAGCCTACTATACCAGTCCTATCACAATACTGCACCCTGAAACAAGCCCTCCTCATAATACACAACAACTCCTGAACTGAGCTCATACACTAGCCTACTATACCAGTCCTATCACAATACTGCACCCTGAAACAAGCCCTCCTCATAATACACAACAACTCCTGAACTGAGCTCATACACCAGCCTACTAAACCAGTCCTATCACAATACTGCACCCTGAAACAAGCCCTCCTCATAATACACAACAACCCCTGAACTGAGCTCATACACCAGCCTACTATACCAGTCCTATCACAATACTGCACCCTGAAACAAGCCCTCCTCATTATACACAACAACTCCTGAACTGAGTTCATACACCAGCCTACTATACCAGTCCTATCACAATACTGCACCCTGAAACAAGCCCTCCTCATAATACACAACAACTCCTGAACTGAGCTCATACACCAGCCTACTAAACCAGTCCTATCACAATACTGCACCCTGAAACAAGCCCTCCTCATAATACACAACAACCCCTGAACTGAGCTCATACACCAGCCTACTATACCAGTCCTATCACAATACTGCACCCTGAAACAAGCCCTCCTCATTATACACAACAACTCCTGAACTGAGTTCATACACCAGCCTACTATACCAGTCCTATCACAATACTGCACCCTGAAACAAGCCCTCCTCATAATACACAACAACTCCTGAACTGAGCTCATACACCAGCCTACTAAACCAGTCCTATCACAATACTGCACCCTGAAACAAGCCCTCCTCATAATACACAACAACCCCTGAACTGAGCTCATACACCAGCCTACTATACCAGTCCTATCACAATACTGCACCCTGAAACAAGCCCTCCTCATAATACACAACAACCCCTGAACTGAGCTCATACACCAGCCTACTATACCAGTCCTATCACAATACTGCACCCTGAAACAAGCCCTCCTCATTATACACAACAACTCCTGAACTGAGTTCATACACCAGCCTACTATACCAGTCCTATCACAATACTGCACCCTGAAACAAGCCCTCCTCATAATACACAACAACTCCTGAACTGAGCTCATACACCAGCCTACTAAACCAGTCCTATCACAATACTGCACCCTGAAACAAGCCCTCCTCATAATACACAACAACCCCTGAACTGAGCTCATACACCAGCCTACTATACCAGTCCTATCACAATACTGCACCCTGAAACAAGCCCTCCTCATTATACACAACAACTCCTGAACTGAGTTCATACACCAGCCTACTAAACCAGTCCTATCACAATACTGCACCCTGAAACAAGCCCTCCTCATAATACACAACAACCCCTGAACTGAGCTCATACACCAGCCTACTAAACCAGTCCTATCACAATACTGCACCCTGAAACAAGCCCTCCTCATTATACACAACCCCTGAACTGAGCTCATACACCAGCCCACTAAACCAGTCCTATCACAATACTGCACCCTGAAACAAGCCCTCCTCATAATACACAACAACTCCTGAACTGAGCTCATACACCAGCCTACTAAACCAGTCCTATCACAATACTGCACCCTGAAACAAGCCCTCCTCATAATACACAACAACCCCTGAACTGAGCTCATACACCAGCCTACTATACCAGTCCTATCACAATACTGCACCCTGAAACAAGCCCTCCTCATAATACACAACAACCCCTGAACTGAGCTCATACACCAGCCTACTAAACCAGTCCTATCACAATACAGCACCCTGAAACAAGCCCTCCTCATAATACACAACAACCCCTGAACTGAGCTCATACACCAGCCCACTAAACCAGTCCTATCACAATACTGCACCCTGAAACAAGCCCTCCTCATTATACACAACCCCTGAACTGAGCTCATACACCAGCCCACTAAACCAGTCCTATCACAATACTGCACCCTGAAACAAGCCCTCCTCATAATACACAACAACTCCTGAACTGAGCTCATACACCAGCCTACTAAACCAGTCCTATCACAATACTGCACCCTGAAACAAGCCCTCCTCATTATACACACCAACACCTGAACTGAGCTCATACACCAGCCTACTAGACCAGTCCTATCACAATACTGCACCCTGAAACAAGCCCTCCTCATAATACACAACAACCCCTGAACTGAGCTCATACACCAGCCTACTAAACCAGTCCTATCACAATACTGCACCCTGAAACAAGCCCTCCTCATAATACACAACAACCCCTGAACTGAGCTCATACACCAGCCTACTAAACCAGTCCTATCACAATACTGCACCCTGAAACAAGCCCTCCTCATAATACACACCAACCCCTGAACTGAGCTCATACACCAGCCTACTAGACCAGTCCTATCACAATACTGCACCCTGAAACAAGCCCTCCTCATAATACACAACAACCCCTGAACTGAGCTCATACACCAGCCTACTAAACCAGTCCTATCACAATACTGCACCCTGAAACAAGCCCTCCTCATAATACACACCAACCCCTGAACTGAGCTCATACACCAGCCTACTATACCAGTCCTATCACAATACTGCACCCTGAAACAAGCCCTCCTCATAATACACAACAACCCCTGAACTGAGCTCATACACCAGCCTACTAAACCAGTCCTATCACAATACTGCACCCTGAAACAAGCCCTCCTCATAATACACACCAACCCCTGAACTGAGCTCATACACCAGCCTACTAGACCAGTCCTATCACAATACTGCACCCTGAAACAAGCCCTCCTCATAATACACAACAACCCCTGAACTGAGCTCATACACCAGCCTACTAAACCAGTCCTATCACAATACTGCACCCTGAAACAAGCCCTCCTCATAATACACAACAACTCCTGAACTGAGCTCATACACCAGCCTACTAAACCAATCCTATCACAATACTGCACCCTGAAACAAGCCCTCCTCATAATACACAACAACCCCTGAACTGAGCTCATACACCAGCCTACTAAACCAGTCCTATCACAATACTGCACCCTGAAACAAGCCCTCCTCATAATACACAACAACCCCTGAACTGAGCTCATACACCAGCCTACTATACCAGTCCTATCACAATACTGCACCCTGAAACAAGCCCTCCTCATAATACACAACAACCCCTGAACTGAGCTCATACACCAGCCTACTAAACCAGTCCTATCACAATACAGCACCCTGAAACAAGCCCTCCTCATAATACACAACAACCCCTGAACTGAGCTCATACACCAGCCTACTAAACAAGCTCTCCTCATAATACACAACAACCCCTGAACTGAGCTCATACACCAGCCTACTAAACCAGTCCTATCACAATACTGCACCCTGAAACAAGCCCTCCTCATAGTACACACCAACCCCTGAACTGAGTTCATACACCACCCTACTAAACCAGTCCTATCACAATACTGCACCCTGAAACAAGCTCTCCTCATAATACACAACAACCCCTGAACTGAGCTCATACACCAGCCCACTATACCAGTCCTATCACAATACTGCACCCTGAAACAAGCCCTCCTCATTATACACAACAACCCCTGAACTGAGCTCATACACCAGCCTACTAAACCAGTCCTATCACAATACTGCACCCTGAAACAAGCCCTCCTCATTATACACAACAACCCCTGAACTGAGCTCATACACCACCCTACTAAACCAGTCCTATCACAATACTGCACCCTGAAACAAGCCCTCCTCATAATACACAACAACCCCTGAACTGAGTTCATACACCAGCCCACTAAACCAGTCCTATCACAATACTGCACCCTGAAACAAGCCCTCCTCATAATACACAACAACCCCTGAACTGAGCTCATACACCAGCCTACTAAACCAGTCCTATCACAATACAGCACCCTGAAACAAGCCCTCCTCATAATACACAACAACCCCTGAACTGAGCTCATACACCAGCCTACTAAACCAGTCCTATCACAATACTGCACCCTGAAACAAGCCCTCCTCATAATACACAACAACCCCTGAACTGAGCTCATACACCAGCCGACTAAACCAGTCCTATCACAATACAGCACCCTGAAACAAGCCCTCCTCATAATACACAACAACCCCTGAACTGAGCTCATACACCAGCCTACTAAACCAGTCCTATCACAATACAGCACCCTGAAACAAGCCCTCCTCATAATACACACCAACCCCTGAACTGAGCTCATACACCAGCCCACTAAACCAGTCCTATCACAATACTGCACCCTGAAACAAGCCCTCCTCATTATACACAACCCCTGAACTGAGCTCATACACCAGCCCACTAAACCAGTCCTATCACAATACTGCACCCTGAAACAAGCCCTCCTCATAATACACAACAACTCCTGAACTGAGCTCATACACCAGCCTACTAAACCAGTCCTATCACAATACTGCACCCTGAAACAAGCCCTCCTCATAATACACAACAACCCCTGAACTGAGCTCATACACCAGCCTACTATACCAGTCCTATCACAATACTGCACCCTGAAACAAGCCCTCCTCATAATACACAACAACCCCTGAACTGAGCTCATACACCAGCCTACTAAACCAGTCCTATCACAATACTGCACCCTGAAACAAGCTCTCCTCATAATACACAACAACCCCTGAACTGAGCTCATACACCAGCCTACTATACCAGTCCTATCACAATACTGCACCCTGAAACAAGCCCTCCTCATTATACACAACAACCCCTGAACTGAGCTCATACACCAGCCTACTAAACCAGTCCTATCACAATACTGCACCCTGAAACAAGCCCTCCTCATAATACACAACAACCCCTGAACTGAGCTCATACACCAGCCTACTAAACCAGTCCTATCACAATACTGCACCCTGAAACAAGCCCTCCTCATAATACACAACAACCCCTGAACTGAGCTCATACACCAGCCTACTATACCAGTCCTATCACAATACTGCACCCTGAAACAAGCCCTCCTCATAATACACAACAACTCCTGAACTGAGCTCATACACTAGCCTACTATACCAGTCCTATCACAATACTGCACCCTGAAACAAGCCCTCCTCATAATACACAACAACTCCTGAACTGAGCTCATACACCAGCCTACTAAACCAGTCCTATCACAATACTGCACCCTGAAACAAGCCCTCCTCATAATACACAACAACCCCTGAACTGAGCTCATACACCAGCCTACTATACCAGTCCTATCACAATACTGCACCCTGAAACAAGCCCTCCTCATTATACACAACAACTCCTGAACTGAGTTCATACACCAGCCTACTATACCAGTCCTATCACAATACTGCACCCTGAAACAAGCCCTCCTCATAATACACAACAACTCCTGAACTGAGCTCATACACCAGCCTACTAAACCAGTCCTATCACAATACTGCACCCTGAAACAAGCCCTCCTCATAATACACAACAACCCCTGAACTGAGCTCATACACCAGCCTACTATACCAGTCCTATCACAATACTGCACCCTGAAACAAGCCCTCCTCATTATACACAACAACTCCTGAACTGAGTTCATACACCAGCCTACTATACCAGTCCTATCACAATACTGCACCCTGAAACAAGCCCTCCTCATAATACACAACAACTCCTGAACTGAGCTCATACACCAGCCTACTAAACCAGTCCTATCACAATACTGCACCCTGAAACAAGCCCTCCTCATAATACACAACAACCCCTGAACTGAGCTCATACACCAGCCTACTATACCAGTCCTATCACAATACTGCACCCTGAAACAAGCCCTCCTCATAATACACAACAACCCCTGAACTGAGCTCATACACCAGCCTACTATACCAGTCCTATCACAATACTGCACCCTGAAACAAGCCCTCCTCATTATACACAACAACTCCTGAACTGAGTTCATACACCAGCCTACTATACCAGTCCTATCACAATACTGCACCCTGAAACAAGCCCTCCTCATAATACACAACAACTCCTGAACTGAGCTCATACACCAGCCTACTAAACCAGTCCTATCACAATACTGCACCCTGAAACAAGCCCTCCTCATAATACACAACAACCCCTGAACTGAGCTCATACACCAGCCTACTATACCAGTCCTATCACAATACTGCACCCTGAAACAAGCCCTCCTCATTATACACAACAACTCCTGAACTGAGTTCATACACCAGCCTACTAAACCAGTCCTATCACAATACTGCACCCTGAAACAAGCCCTCCTCATAATACACAACAACCCCTGAACTGAGCTCATACACCAGCCTACTAAACCAGTCCTATCACAATACTGCACCCTGAAACAAGCCCTCCTCATTATACACAACCCCTGAACTGAGCTCATACACCAGCCCACTAAACCAGTCCTATCACAATACTGCACCCTGAAACAAGCCCTCCTCATAATACACAACAACTCCTGAACTGAGCTCATACACCAGCCTACTAAACCAGTCCTATCACAATACTGCACCCTGAAACAAGCCCTCCTCATAATACACAACAACCCCTGAACTGAGCTCATACACCAGCCTACTATACCAGTCCTATCACAATACTGCACCCTGAAACAAGCCCTCCTCATAATACACAACAACCCCTGAACTGAGCTCATACACCAGCCTACTAAACCAGTCCTATCACAATACAGCACCCTGAAACAAGCCCTCCTCATAATACACAACAACCCCTGAACTGAGCTCATACACCAGCCCACTAAACCAGTCCTATCACAATACTGCACCCTGAAACAAGCCCTCCTCATTATACACAACCCCTGAACTGAGCTCATACACCAGCCCACTAAACCAGTCCTATCACAATACTGCACCCTGAAACAAGCCCTCCTCATAATACACAACAACTCCTGAACTGAGCTCATACACCAGCCTACTAAACCAGTCCTATCACAATACTGCACCCTGAAACAAGCCCTCCTCATTATACACACCAACACCTGAACTGAGCTCATACACCAGCCTACTAGACCAGTCCTATCACAATACTGCACCCTGAAACAAGCCCTCCTCATAATACACAACAACCCCTGAACTGAGCTCATACACCAGCCTACTAAACCAGTCCTATCACAATACTGCACCCTGAAACAAGCCCTCCTCATAATACACAACAACCCCTGAACTGAGCTCATACACCAGCCTACTAAACCAGTCCTATCACAATACTGCACCCTGAAACAAGCCCTCCTCATAATACACACCAACCCCTGAACTGAGCTCATACACCAGCCTACTAGACCAGTCCTATCACAATACTGCACCCTGAAACAAGCCCTCCTCATAATACACAACAACCCCTGAACTGAGCTCATACACCAGCCTACTAAACCAGTCCTATCACAATACTGCACCCTGAAACAAGCCCTCCTCATAATACACACCAACCCCTGAACTGAGCTCATACACCAGCCTACTATACCAGTCCTATCACAATACTGCACCCTGAAACAAGCCCTCCTCATAATACACAACAACCCCTGAACTGAGCTCATACACCAGCCTACTAAACCAGTCCTATCACAATACTGCACCCTGAAACAAGCCCTCCTCATAATACACACCAACCCCTGAACTGAGCTCATACACCAGCCTACTAGACCAGTCCTATCACAATACTGCACCCTGAAACAAGCCCTCCTCATAATACACAACAACCCCTGAACTGAGCTCATACACCAGCCTACTAAACCAGTCCTATCACAATACTGCACCCTGAAACAAGCCCTCCTCATAATACACAACAACTCCTGAACTGAGCTCATACACCAGCCTACTAAACCAATCCTATCACAATACTGCACCCTGAAACAAGCCCTCCTCATAATACACAACAACCCCTGAACTGAGCTCATACACCAGCCTACTAAACCAGTCCTATCACAATACTGCACCCTGAAACAAGCCCTCCTCATAATACACAACAACCCCTGAACTGAGCTCATACACCAGCCTACTATACCAGTCCTATCACAATACTGCACCCTGAAACAAGCCCTCCTCATAATACACAACAACCCCTGAACTGAGCTCATACACCAGCCTACTAAACCAGTCCTATCACAATACAGCACCCTGAAACAAGCCCTCCTCATAATACACAACAACCCCTGAACTGAGCTCATACACCAGCCTACTAAACAAGCTCTCCTCATAATACACAACAACCCCTGAACTGAGCTCATACACCAGCCTACTAAACCAGTCCTATCACAATACTGCACCCTGAAACAAGCCCTCCTCATAGTACACACCAACCCCTGAACTGAGTTCATACACCACCCTACTAAACCAGTCCTATCACAATACTGCACCCTGAAACAAGCTCTCCTCATAATACACAACAACCCCTGAACTGAGCTCATACACCAGCCCACTATACCAGTCCTATCACAATACTGCACCCTGAAACAAGCCCTCCTCATTATACACAACAACCCCTGAACTGAGCTCATACACCAGCCTACTAAACCAGTCCTATCACAATACTGCACCCTGAAACAAGCCCTCCTCATTATACACAACAACCCCTGAACTGAGCTCATACACCACCCTACTAAACCAGTCCTATCACAATACTGCACCCTGAAACAAGCCCTCCTCATAATACACAACAACCCCTGAACTGAGTTCATACACCAGCCCACTAAACCAGTCCTATCACAATACTGCACCCTGAAACAAGCCCTCCTCATAGTACACAACAACCCCTGAACTGAGCTCATACACCAGCCTACTAAACCAGTCCTATCACAATACTGCACCCTGAAACAAGCTCTCCTCATAATACACACCAACTCCTGAACTGAGCTCATACACCAGCCTACTAAACCAGTCCTATCACAATACTGCACCCTGAAACAAGCCCTCCTCATAATACACAACAACCCCTGAACTGAGTTCATACACCAGCCTACTAAACCAGTCCTATCACAATACTGCACCCTGAAACAAGCCCTCCTCATAATACACAACAATCCCTGAACTGAGCTCATACACCAGCCTACTATACCAGTCCTATCACAATACTGCACCCTGAAACAAGCCCTCCTCATAGTACACAACAACCCCTGAACTGAGCTCATACACCAGCCTACTAAACCAGTCCTATCACAATACTGCACCCTGAAACAAGCCCTCCTCATTATACACACCAACCCCTGAACTGAGCTCATACACCAGCCTACTAAACCAGTCCTATCACAATACTGCACCCTGAACAAGCTCTCCTCATAATACACAACAACCCCTGAACTGAGCTCATACACCAGCCCACTAAACCAGTCCTATCACAATACTGCACCCTGAAACAAGCCCTCCTCATAGTACACAACAACCCCTGAACTGAGTTCATACACCAGCCTACTAAACCAGTCCTATCACAAAACTGCACCCTGAAACAAGCCCTCCTCATTATACACAACAACCCCTGAACTGAGTTCATACACCAGCCTACTATACCAGTCCTATCACAATACTGCACCCTGAAACAAGCCCTCCTCATAATACACAACAACCCCTGAACTGAGCTCATACACCAGCCCACTAAACCAGTCCTAT
Organism: Amphiduros pacificus; assembly: GCA_949316495.1. Lineage (NCBI taxonomy): Eukaryota > Metazoa > Annelida > Polychaeta > Phyllodocida > Hesionidae > Amphiduros > Amphiduros pacificus. The sequence goes on along the minus strand of OX439001.1, from coordinate 840,703 downwards.
CACAATACTGCACCCTGAAACAAGCCCTCCTCATAGTACACAACAACCCCTGAACTGAGTTCATACACCAGCCTACTAAACCAGTCCTATCACAAAACTGCACCCTGAAACAAGCCCTCCTCATTATACACAACAACCCCTGAACTGAGTTCATACACCAGCCTACTAAACCAGTCCTATCACAATACTGCACCCTGAACAAGCTCTCCTCATAATACACAACAACCCCTGAACTGAGCTCATACACCAGCCCACTAAACCAGTCCTATCACAATACTGCACCCTGAAACAAGCCCTCCTCATAGTACACAACAACCCCTGAACTGAGTTCATACACCAGCCTACTAAACCAGTCCTATCACAAAACTGCACCCTGAAACAAGCCCTCCTCATTATACACAACAACCCCTGAACTGAGCTCATACACCAGCCTACTAAACCAGTCCTATCACAATACTGCACCCTGAACAAGCTCTCCTCATAATACACAACAACCCCTGAACTGAGCTCATACACCAGCCCACTAAACCAGTCCTATCACAATACTGCACCCTGAAACAAGCCCTCCTCATAATACACAACAACCCCTGAACTGAGTTCATACACCAGCCTACTATACCAGTCCTATCACAATACTGCACCCTGAAACAAGCCCTCCTCATTATACACAACAACCCCTGAACTGAGCTCATACACCAGCCTACTAAACCAGTCCTATCACAATACTGCACCCTGAAACAAGCCCTCCTCATAATACACAACAACCCCTGAACTGAGCTCATACACCAGCCCACTATACCAGTCCTATCACAATACTGCACCCTGAAACAAGCCCTCCTCATAATACACAACAACCCCTGAACTGAGCTCATACACCAGCCTACTAAACCAGTCCTATCACAATACTGCACCCTGAAACAAGCCCTCCTCATAGTACACAACAACCCCTGAACTGAGCTCATACACCAGCCCACTATACCAGTCCTATCACAATACTGCACCCTGAAACAAGCCCTCCTCATAATACACAACAACCCCTGAACTGAGCTCATACACCAGCCCACTATACCAGTCCTATCACAATACTGCACCCTGAAACAAGCCCTCCTCATTATACACAACAACCCCTGAACTGAGCTCATACACCAGCCTACTATACCAGTCCTATCACAATACTGCACCCTGAAACAAGCCCTCCTCATAATACACACCAACTCCTGAACTGAGCTCATACACCAGCCTACTAAACCAGTCCTATCACAATACTGCACCCTGAAACAAGCCCTCCTCATAATACACAACAACCCCTGAACTGAGTTCATACACCAGCCTACTAAACCAGTCCTATCACAATACTGCACCCTGAACAAGCTCTCCTCATAATACACAACAACCCCTGAACTGAGCTCATACACCAGCCCACTAAACCAGTCCTATCACAAAACTGCACCCTGAAACAAGCCCTCCTCATTATACACAACAACCCCTGAACTGAGTTCATACACCAGCCTACTATACCAGTCCTATCACAATACAGCACCCTGAAACAAGCCCTCCTCATAATACACAACAACCCCTGAACTGAGTTCATACACCAGCCCACTAAACCAGTCCTATCACAATACTGCACCCTGAAACAAGCCCTCCTCATAGTACACAACAACCCCTGAACTGAGCTCATACACCAGCCCACTAAACCAGTCCTATCACAAAACTGCACCCTGAAACAAGCCCTCCTCATAATACACACCAACCCCTGAACTGAGCTCATACACCAGCCTACTATACCAGTCCTATCACAATACTGCACCCTGAAACAAGCCCTCCTCATAATACACAACAACCCCTGAACTGAGCTCATACACCAGCCTACTAAACCAGTCCTATCACAATACTGCACCCTGAAACAAGCCCTCCTCATAATACACAACAACCCCTGAACTGAGTTCATACACCAGCCTACTAAACCAGTCCTATCACAATACTGCACCCTGAACAAGCTCTCCTCATAATACACAACAACCCCTGAACTGAGCTCATACACCAGCCCACTAAACCAGTCCTATCACAAAACTGCACCCTGAAACAAGCCCTCCTCATTATACACAACAACCCCTGAACTGAGTTCATACACCAGCCTACTATACCAGTCCTATCACAATACAGCACCCTGAAACAAGCCCTCCTCATAATACACAACAACCCCTGAACTGAGTTCATACACCAGCCCACTAAACCAGTCCTATCACAATACTGCACCCTGAAACAAGCCCTCCTCATAGTACACAACAACCCCTGAACTGAGCTCATACACCAGCCCACTAAACCAGTCCTATCACAAAACTGCACCCTGAAACAAGCCCTCCTCATAATACACACCAACCCCTGAACTGAGCTCATACACCAGCCTACTATACCAGTCCTATCACAAAACTGCACCCTGAAACAAGCCCTCCTCATAATACACAACAACCCCTGAACTGAGCTCATACACCAGCCTACTAAACCAGTCCTATCACAATACTGCACCCTGAAACAAGCCCTCCTCATAATACACAACAACCCCTGAACTGAGCTCATACACCAGCCTACTATACCAGTCCTATCACAATACTGCACCCTGAAACAAGCCCTCCTCATAATACACAACAACCCCTGAACTGATCTCATACACCAGCCTACTAAACCAGTCCTATCACAATACTGCACCCTGAAACAAGCCCTCCTCATAGTACACAACAACCCCTGAACTGAGCTCATACACCAGCCTACTAAACCAGTCCTATCACAATACTGCACCCTGAAACAAGCCCTCCTCATAATACACAACAACCCCTGAACTGAGCTCATACACCAGCCTACTATACCAGTCCTATCACAATACAGCACCCTGAAACAAGCTCTCCTCATAATACACAACAACCCCTGAACTGAGCTCATACACCAGCCTACTAAACCAGTCCTATCACAATACAGCACCCTGAAACAAGCCCTCCTCATAATACACAACAACCCCTGAACTGAGTTCATACACCAGCCTACTAAACCAGTCCTATCACAATACTGCACCCTGAAACAAGCCCTCCTCATAATACACAACAACCCCTGAACTGAGCTCATACACCAGCCTACTAAACCAGTCCTATCACAATACTGCACCCTGAAACAAGCCCTCCTCATAATACACAACAACCCCTGAACTGAGTTCATACACCACCCTACTAAACCAGTCCTATCACAATACTGCACCCTGAAACAAGCTCTCCTCATAATACACAACAACCCCTGAACTGAGCTCATACACCAGCCTACTAAACCAGTCCTATCACAATACTGCACCCTGAAACAAGCCCTCCTCATAATACACAACAACCCCTGAACTGAGCTCATACACCAGCCTACTAAACCAGTCCTATCACAATACTGCACCCTGAAACAAGCCCTCCTCATAATACACAACAACCCCTGAACTGAGTTCATACACCACCCTACTAAACCAGTCCTATCACAATACTGCACCCTGAAACAAGCCCTCCTCATAATACACAACAACCCCTGAACTGAGTTCATACACCACCCTACTAAACCAGTCCTATCACAATACTGCACCCTGAAACAAGCCCTCCTCATAATACACAACAACCCCTGAACTGAGTTCATACACCACCCTACTAAACCAGTCCTATCACAATACTGCACCCTGAAACAAGCTCTCCTCATAATACACAACAACCCCTGAACTGAGCTCATACACCAGCCTACTAAACCAGTCCTATCACAATACTGCACCCTGAAACAAGCCCTCCTCATAATACACAACAACCCCTGAACTGAGCTCATACACCAGCCTACTAAACCAGTCCTATCACAATACTGCACCCTGAAACAAGCCCTCCTCATAATACACAACAACCCCTGAACTGAGCTCATACACCAGCCTACTATACCAGTCCTATCACAATACTGCACCCTGAAACAAGCCCTCCTCATAGTACACAACAACCCCTGAACTGAGTTCATACACCACCCTACTAAACCAGTCCTATCACAATACTGCACCCTGAAACAAGCCCTCCTCATAGTACACACCAACCCCTGAACTGAGCTCATACACCAGCCTACTAAACCAGTCCTATCACAATACTGCACCCTGAAACAAGCCCTCCTCATAATACACAACAACCCCTGAACTGAGCTCATACACCAGCCCACTAAACCAGTCCTATCACAATACTGCACCCTGAAACAAGCCCTCCTCATAATACACAACAACCCCTGAACTGATCTCATACACCAGCCTACTAAACCAGTCTTATCACAATACTGCACCCTGAAACAAGCCCTCCTCATAATACACAACAACCCCTGAACTGAGCTCATACACCAGCCTACTAAACCAGTCCTATCACAATACTGCACCCTGAAACAAGCCCTCCTCTTTATACACAACAACCCCTGAACTGAGCTCATACACCACCCTACTAAACCAGTCCTATCACAATACTGCACCCTGAAACAAGCCCTCCTCATAGTACACAACAACCCCTGAACTGAGCTCATACACCAGCCTACTAAACCAGTCCTATCACAATACTGCACCCTGAAACAAGCCCTCCTCATAGTACACAACAACCCCTGAACTGAGCTCATACACCACCCTACTAAACCAGTCCTATCACAATACTGCACCCTGAAACAAGCCCTCCTCATAATACACAACAACCCCTGAACTGATCTCATACACCAGCCTACTAAACCAGTCTTATCACAATACTGCACCCTGAAACAAGCCCTCCTCATAATACACAACAACCCCTGAACTGAGCTCATACACCAGCCTACTAAACCAGTCCTATCACAATACTGCACCCTGAAACAAGCCCTCCTCTTTATACACAACAACCCCTGAACTGAGCTCATACACCACCCTACTAAACCAGTCCTATCACAATACTGCACCCTGAAACAAGCCCTCCTCATAGTACACAACAACCCCTGAACTGAGCTCATACACCAGCCTACTAAACCAGTCCTATCACAATACTGCACCCTGAAACAAGCCCTCCTCATTATACACAACTCCTGAACTGAGTTCATACACCACCCTACTAAACCAGTCCTATCACAATACTGCACCCTGAAACAAGCCCTCCTCATAGTACACAACAACCCCTGAACTGAGCTCATACACCAGCCTACTATACCAGTCCTATCACAATACTGCACCCTGAAACAAGCCCTCCTCATAGTACACAACAACCCCTGAACTGAGCTCATACACCAGCCTACTAAACCAGTCCTATCACAATACTGCACCCTGAAACAAGCCCTCCTCATAGTACACAACAACCCCTGAACTGAGCTCATACACCAGCCTACTAAACCAGTCCTATCACAATACTGCACCCTGAAACAAGCTCTCCTCATAATACACAACAACCCCTGAACTGAGCTCATACACCAGCCTACTAAACCAGTCCTATCACAATACTGCACCCTGAAACAAGCCCTCCTCATTATACACAACAACCCCTGAACTGAGCTCATACACCAGCCCACTAAACCAGTCCTATCACAATACTGCACCCTGAAACAAGCCCTCCTCATAATACACAACAACCCCTGAACTGAGCTCATACACCAGCCTACTAAACCAGTCCTATCACAATACTGCACCCTGAAACAAGCCCTCCTCATTATACACACCAACCCCTGAACTGAGCTCATACACCAGCCTACTAAACCAGTCCTATCACAATACTGCACCCTGAAACAAGCCCTCCTCATTATACACAACAACCCCTGAACTGAGCTCATACACCAGCCTACTAAACCAGTCCTATCACAATACTGCACCCTGAAACAAGCCCTCCTCATTATACACAACAACCCCTGAACTGAGCTCATACACCAGCCTACTAAACCAGTCCTATCACAATACTGCACCCTGAAACAAGCCCTCCTCATAATACACAACAACCCCTGAACTGAACTCATACACCAGCCTACTAAACCAGTCCTATCACAATACTGCACCCTGAAACAAGCCCTCCTCATTATACACAACAACCCCTGAACTGAGCTCATACACCAGCCCACTAAACCAGTCCTATCACAATACTGCACCCTGAAACAAGCCCTCCTCATTATACACACCAACCCCTGAACTGAGCTCATACACCAGCCTACTATACCAGTCCTATCACAATACTGCACCCTGAAACAAGCCCTCCTCATAGTACACACCAACCCCTGAACTGAGCTCATACACCAGCCTACTAAACCTGTCCTATCACAATACTGCACCCTGAAACAAGCCCTCCTCATAGTACACAACCCCTGGACTGAGCTCATACACCAGCCTACTAAACCAGTCCTATCACAATACTGCACCCTGAAACAAGCCCTCCTCATAGTACACAACCCCTGAACTGAGCTCATACACCAACCTACTAAACCAGTCCTATCACAATACTGCACCCTGAAACAAGCCCTCCTCATTATACACACCAACCCCTGAACTGAGCTCATACACCAACCTACTAAACCAGTCCTATCACAATACTGCACCCTGAAACAAGCCCTCCTCATAGTACACAACAACTCCTGAACTGAGCACATACACCAGCCTACTAAACCAGTCCTATCACAATACTGCACCCTGAAACAAGCCCTCCTCATTATACACACCAGCCCCTTAACTGAGCTCATACACCAGCCTACTAAACCAGTCCTATCACAATACTGCACCCTGAAACAAGCCCTCCTCATTATACACACCAACCCCTGAACTGAGCTCATACACCAACCTACTAAACCAGTCCTATCACAATACTGCACCCTGAAACAAGCCCTCCTCATAATACACACCAACCCCTGAACTGAGCTCATACACCAGCCTACTAAACCAGTCCTATCACAATACTGCACCCTGAAACAAGCCCTCCTCATTATACACAACAACTCCTGAACTGAGCTCATACACCAGCCTACTAAACCAGTCCTATCACAATACTGCACCCTGAAACAAGCCCTCCTCATAATACACAACAACCCCTGAACTGAGCTCATACACCAGCCTACTATACCAGTCCTATCACAATACTGCACCCTGAAACAAGCCCTCCTCATTATACACAACAACCCCTGAACTGAGCTCATACACCAGCCTACTATACCAGTCCTATCACAATACAGCACCCTGAAACAAGCCCTCCTCATAATACACAACAACCCCTGAACTGAGCTCATACACCAGCCTACTAAACCAGTCCTATCACAATACTGCACCCTGAAACAAGCCCTCCTCATTATACACACCAGCCCCTTAACTGAGCTCATACACCAGCCTACTAAACCAGTCCTATCACAATACTGCACCCTGAAACAAGCCCTCCTCATTATACACACCAACCCCTGAACTGAGCTCATACACCAACCTACTAAACCAGTCCTATCACAATACTGCACCCTGAAACAAGCCCTCCTCATAATACACACCAACCCCTGAACTGAGCTCATACACCAGCCTACTAAACCAGTCCTATCACAATACTGCACCCTGAAACAAGCCCTCCTCATTATACACAACAACTCCTGAACTGAGCTCATACACCAGCCTACTAAACCAGTCCTATCACAATACTGCACCCTGAAACAAGCCCTCCTCATAATACACAACAACCCCTGAACTGAGCTCATACACCAGCCTACTATACCAGTCCTATCACAATACTGCACCCTGAAACAAGCCCTCCTCATTATACACAACAACCCCTGAACTGAGCTCATACACCAGCCCACTATACCAGTCCTATCACAATACAGCACCCTGAAACAAGCCCTCCTCATAATACACAACAACTCCTGAACTGAGCTCATACACCAGCCCACTATACCAGTCCTATCACAATACAGCACCCTGAAACAAGCCCTCCTCATAATACACAACAACCCCTGAACTGAGCTCATACACCAGCCTACTATACCAGTCCTATCACAATACTGCACCCTGAAACAAGCCCTCCTCATAATACACAACAACCCCTGAACTGATCTCATACACCAGCCTACTAAACCAGTCCTATCACAATACTGCACCCTGAAACAAGCCCTCCTCATAGTACACAACAACCCCTGAACTGAGCTCATACACCAGCCTACTAAACCAGTCCTATCACAATACTGCACCCTGAAACAAGCCCTCCTCATAATACACAACAACCCCTGAACTGAGCTCATACACCAGCCTACTAAACCAGTCCTATCACAATACTGCACCCTGAAACAAGCCCTCCTCATAATACACAACAACCCCTGAACTGAACTCATACACCAGCCTACTATACCAGTCCTATCACAATACTGCACCCTGAAACAAGCCCTCCTCATAATACACACCAACCCCTGAACTGAGCTCATACACCAGCCTACTAAACCAGTCCTATCACAATACTGCACCCTGAAACAAGCCCTCCTCATAATACACAACAACCCCTGAACTGAACTCATACACCAGCCTACTATACCAGTCCTATCACAATACTGCACCCTGAAACAAGCCCTCCTCATAATACACACCAACCCCTGAACTGAGCTCATACACCAGCCTACTAAACCAGTCCTATCACAATACTGCACCCTGAAACAAGCCCTCCTCATAATACACACCAACCCCTGAACTGATCTCATACACCAGCCTACTATACCAGTCCTATCACAATACTGCACCCTGAAACAAGCCCTCCTCATAATACACACCAACCCCTGAACTGAGCTCATACACCAGCCTACTATACCAGTCCTATCACAATACTGCACCCTGAAACAAGCCCTCCTCATAATACACAACAACCCCTGAACTGAGCTCATACACCAGCCTAAACCAGCTTTTGCGTGTATTTCTAAGTAAAAACACAAATTTGGAGCAATAATTGTTCCTGGCTTATATAATAAAAGTGACTAAATTCAAAAACAAAAACATTGATATTTTAGGAATCTTCTCTATCCTGAAAAACCCAACTTTAAAACATTATTTTTCATATTTCTCACATATACTAGAAAATTGTACCTCCTAATCTATTGTTTATTGGTAAAAAACCTAACAGAAAATATTGTGCAGGTTTCAAAAAAGATTAAATATTTTCCCAAGACCAATGCTGGTATTTTCCACTTGAAGTTGTTCAATAAATTGTTGTAAATCTTAATATAGGTAATCTTGAATGAGTGTTTCTGGACTGTAATGTCGGATTGAAGTCAAAGTTGACAGTACACACACACTACTTGTAATCGTTTTTTTTTGTTTTTTGTTTATTTAGAGACAGTATGAACAGGAACAATCGTGACATGGGCCAGAATGGGCATTGCAATCTCTAGAAAATATCATGGGTGATATTCTTCAGAAAACAACCTTACAGTTTTGGGGTTTTACATCAAATGTAAAGGAAAAAATCCATCATTTGTTCATATCTATATCTATTAAAATATAGAAACCCATACCAATCTTATTCTGCTTATTAGCAGATTCGGGGTTTATACCAGGCCTTGCAAGTAAAGGCCAGACTTGTGCAAGTTATAGGAGACCACACCCAGTACAAGCTTCTTTTTAGCAGCCAATAGGCACTGGGTCATATATTTTGCAACATTTATTAACATGACCACTTGGTCATTATTCTGGTTAAAAAGTGAGCAAACAACAAATACATGCGCAAGTTTCTCAGTCAGTCAAATGCAATCACCAATCAACAAAACTATAAAGAACAATAGGCTAGGACTGTGAATTGTGCACTCTACACTCTCATCTGTTGCCTTCAAGTAGAAACTGTCAGGATTCCTTTAAGATATTTATGTAGATCCAGATAACTTAAGCCTGAACACTTGTGAAACAGTTCCTGACTTTACGTGGATATCGTTTCCAGTTTTTTTCCACATGTTTTGTTTCAAAATAACACAGAAAATGTGATCTTTTAAGTTAGAAATTACTCTGATGCCTGTTTGGACATGTATTTGATGTTATCTCTGGACTAAATCAACAGTCGTAAATAAGTTATTTTTACACATCAATTTCGACACATCAAAGGGCATATCCATTAAAAAGACCAAGAAAATGAAATCGCAGTTCTGGTGTCGTCCGCTGTTCCGCTGTCGTCCGCTGTATGCACTCAGAGTTACGGTCAACCTCAGCTTATTAGGACACGACTCAGGCCTGACTGGCGACGCCTCTAATAGACTCAATGTCTCTCAGCTAATTATGACAGGGCCGAACACTGGAAAGTATCGTGTGATGAAGTAATAAACTGTCTCACCTAGGCAGGTAGCTCCGCCGTTGACATCTCCTCCTGTTGAGGGTATTACAGTCAGACTTACAAGTATAACACAGAGAAGAACACGATGTTTACTCTCTCCAGCCATGTTGAGGTGTGTGGTTTCACTTCAGCGCTCGCACGTGACTTTGTTTTCATTCGTCACGGGACCATTCCTTGCACCAATCTATCGAGGGGAGCAATTCTTATTTGATCAAATAGTAAACTTTTGACCCAATTTTCGTAACAAAAAAAGACAGCTGTCAGGATTCCTTTAAGATATTTATGTAGATCCAGATAACTTAAGCAAACAGTAATTGCAAAGATAACTGTTATGAAGATTTGTTTGTCACAAACACAGTAACATACACGTCACACATTCTAGTTGTACACCTATCAATGTTAGGGACCAGGGCAGAAGGGAATTTGGTTAACCATTGAAATACTAGTAATGAGGCAATTCACTTTCAGTATTATGTTTCCCCAAATCATAATTCTTGTAATAGCTTTTGCTTCTATGTTCACAGGGAAGTTGAAACCTTTCAAATTATACATTACTCTACAGTACATTTTCTTCCTCATTGTTTCCTGTTTTATAGAACAGGATGGGGAAATTATGTTGGTGGATACATAAAATACAACTTCTGGGAATGTTCTCCTGGGCTAATAATGGAATTATTATGTAGGTGTAATTATCTGAGAGCAGTAAATCATGGAAAGTTCTAAAATTAATATCAATATTTACATATCCATCTTATAATTAGTGGAAGTCAAGTTTAAATATATCTGAAATAAAGCAGTTTTATTTTTTTTCAAAGGACTTAAAGAATAGTTGTTGTTGGTCCTCAAGTTTACACCTGAAATTTAATCTGTTATTACTCTTTAGGACTCTACCTTTGATCATCTTATGCCTTAATCTTTAGGACTGTCTTTACCTTTTTGGAGTCTACTTATTTATTGGATTATTGAAAATAACCCTCATTTATTGGAAATAAACCTCATATATCATAGCATATATATAATATCATTTACTCTTTAGGACCCTGCCTTCATTCATCCCAGCTATGTCTTTACTCTTCTTAGCTCTGTTTTGACTCATCTGATGTCTTCACCCTTTAAGACTTTAATATCTTCTGCCTTCATTCTGGCAAGTCTTGGCTACAGACAGGCGCATCAATCTTATCATTTAAAACCATTCATTTAATCCAATACCAATGCAATCAAATAAGAAAACTAAAATCATTTATCTCAAGATTTGTTTTATTCAAAGTCAAGTGTGAAACAGGATCATGTCCACATGATCACCAATAATAGGTAAATATTTTGTGAGGATCTTGCGGGAGTCATGAGAACTGCTCTCATCAAAGGCTCCATACACCGCAAGCCTATAAACAATCCTTCCTCACCAGTCAACAATACTATTGATAAATTACAAAGACATAAACAAATAAGAAAATGTCAAATGTAAATAAATATAAACTAATAAAGAAAATGCATAATCAGAAATCATGGAGAAATATTAATTTGCAAAAAAAGTAGAAACTACAATAAACAGAAACTGAGACATCGTAGTTCCCTATGAACTCTATAATTTGAGAATTATCATCATACAATTCTATTATACAATTCTATTATACAAATAATTATCCAGTGAGAATGGGGGATCAATGTTTGGGTTCTCACGTGTTCTGCTCACTGCTATTCTTTTGGATCTATTTAAAGCACAGGCCATTGGCCTCAGAGCTGTGCTCACCATTGTTTTTTTATGTTTGTGATCATTTACTAAAAATGCCTGCAATTGCTTCATAAATGATCATTTAAAGTATTTACACAGCTTTGCAGGTCAAGGAGAATCCAGATGTAATATGTATTTTTTAATGTTCACGTGGAGCCACATTCGTACATACCTGACAACTCAGTGATAGCTATTAAATTGTTTTCAAAAATCATAAATGGGAAAAAAATCTAATCATCATGGAAAATAAGATAAAACTGATCCCCTTAAAAGGCATCTCCGTGAGCATAGTCTGAAGTGGCTCTATACAAAATTTATCATTATTATTATTATTAATATTATTATTACATCTTATCTATGAATAGCTCCACCATATATTTTCAGGAGAAGATCAAAGTTGACGGACAGACAGAATAACAAAATTCCCCCCCCCCCCCCCCTCACAGAAGCTATTCTGGCACAGCCAACATACATGAAAATAAAAACAAAATTATCAAAAATCGCTGTATTATTCCCTGCAGTAATTATGCAACCAACATGACTTTCACATTCCTAATAAATCAATGATTTATCATCCCACACCCTGAACCCCACATTCTAACTTTGTGATGAGATGCTGTATCATTGTGAAATGGAATTTCTAAATAAATAATTATTATGACTATTTTCTTTGTCAGCAGTACAAGGCAAAGTAGACACAATGTTGAATTTTGTTTTCATATTTTCATGGCTATATCAGTATTAGAATATATAAGTTTATTGTGAGCTTACATCTACAAAGCACATTTTCAGCATTTATATCCATATATCTGTCTCTTAATACAAATACTATATTGCTAATTTTGTTTGTGTTTTATCTCATTTTGATTCATATGCGGCATGTGGTTATTCTTCTGTTTCTCTTCATTAAGGCACATTTATCGACTCTTAAATAATTATACCATAAACAAAGCTGTCAACTTAATCGTGATATGATATATTTGTCTAATATATCACTAGAAATTATGTTAAACCTAAAATACTGATATTTGTAAAGCCATTGTTAACAATATTTACATTTTAATTGACATTTGATAATCTCAAATTCAAATGAATCGTATAAAATTCTTTAAAAAATCTTTAAAAATCAATAAAAATTAAAAATGTTACAATCTCATATCAATACAATTGTGCTTTAATATGTCTGGATTAGCTTCTAAGATAAGACTAGAATGCGGACTGTGTAATCCAGTGTGATAATCTGCAATCAGCTGAGATCCACATATCCTGCTAATACTAATCCCAGTACCGATACGGTACTCTTCAAATCCCAGTGATGAAAGTCAGCATTCAGGAAAAAACCTGAAACCCTTAAAAATTAAGCTGAAGATACCCCTACCCTCTTTCAGAAAGGTCATTTTTGGATGTTTCAGACTGAGTTCAGACCATTTTGAATTTCACATTTGAAGAAAAAAACCTGAATTTGGGTTATTTCCTGAAGACTTTCATCACTGCAATCCTCACCTCTGTATAAGCACATGTAAATCACATATAACAATCAACATTCTGACTTTAATTATTACATTCTTTTTGCTCCAAATAAAGGTTTAATTTCATATTGGCAAGAATAAAAAAATATTGAATTCTAAATTGGTTGGAATGAAATTAGAATCATTAACTTGTTAATACTACCCATCTTTAGTTTTAAAACAACTGTGGGTGGTAAATGACCAGAGAAAATGACTATCTGGGTACACCATGGATAAATGTACAGATTATATTTCTGACTTGACCTCATAGAAATAGGTGACATGGAAAATCTCCAGCCAATTAATTTATTCTTCCCACTCAGATGAATTTTTCAACCAAGAACCTTATCGTGACCTTAATTGTATCTCAGAATTCTGAATACTCTCTCACATGAGAACATCACATATATTGAGACAGCGTGATTGGCCTGTTATTAGAGTGACACCTGGTGAGAGATTCCGCATACTTCAAGAACACATACAGGTTTGTCTGTGTAAAGCAGACAAATGATCATCGAACCACTTAACAAAAATGGCCTGGGACATAGAAAAAACATTCCAAACCAACCATGGTCCATTAAATGCTTAATGAGCAATGGACCATGAGCAATGGGCCATGTGTGGTGTCCATCTTCACATGAGCAATGGGCCATGTGTGGTGTCCATCTTTCCATGAGCAATGGGCCATGTGTGGTGTCCATCTACCCATGAGCAATGGACCATACCAGGTGGCCATCTTCCCATGAGCAATGGACCATGTCTGGTGGCCATCTTCCCATGAGCAATGGGCCATATCTGGTGGCCATCTTCCCATGAGCAATGGGCCATGTCAGGTGGCCATCTTCCCATGAGCAATGGGCCATGTGTGGTGTCCATCTTCCCATGAGCAATGGACCATGTCTGGTGACCATCTTCCCATATGCAATGGACCATGTCAGGTGGCCATCTTCCCATGAGCAATGGACCATGTCTGGTGACCATCTTCCCATGAGCAATGGACCATATCAGGTGGCCATCTTCCCATACGCAATGGACCATATCAGGTGGCCATCTTCCCATGAGCAATGGACCATATCAGGTGGCCATCTTCCCATGAGCAATGGGCCATGTGTGGTGTCCATCTTCCCATGTGCAATGGAGCATATCAGGTGGCCATCTTCCCATGAGCAATGGACCATATCAGGTGACCATCTTCCCATGAGCAATGGACCATGTCAGGTGACCATCTTCCCATGAGCAATGGACCATGTCAGGTGGCCATCTTCCCATGAGCAATGGACCATATCAGGTGGCCATCTTCCCATGAGCAATGGACCATATCAGGTGGCCATCTTCCCATGAGCAATGGACCATGTCTGATGGCCATCTTCCCATGAGCAATGGGCCATGTCAGGTGGCCATCTTCCCATGAGCAATGGACCATGTCTGGTGGCCATCTTCCCATGAGCAATGGACCATATCAGGTGGCCATCTTCCCATGAGCAATGGGCCGTGTGGTGTCCATCTTCCCATGAGCAATGGGCCATGTGTAGTGACCATCTTCCCATGCGCAATAGACCATATCAGGTGTCCATCTTCCCATGAGCAATGGACCATGTCAGGTGGCCATCTTCCCATGAGCAATGGACCATGTCTGGTGACCATCTTCCCATGAGCAATGGACCATATCAGGTGGCCATCTTCCCATACGCAATGGACCATATCAGGTGGCCATCTTCCCATGAGCAATGGACCATATCAGGTGGCCATCTTCCCATGAGCAATGGGCCATGTGTGGTGTCCATCTTCCCATGTGCAATGGAGCATATCAGGTGGCCATCTTCCCATGAGCAATGGACCATATCAGGTGACCATCTTCCCATGAGCAATGGACCATGTCAGGTGACCATCTTCCCATGAGCAATGGACCATACCAGGTGGCCATCTTCCCATGAGCAATGGACCATGTCTGGTGACCATCTTCCCATGAGCAATGGGCCATGTCTGATGACCATCTTTCCATGAGCAATGGACCATGTCTGGTGGCCATCTTCCCATGAGCAATGGACCATGTCTGGCGGCCATCTTCCCATGAGCAATGGGC
This sequence comes from Amphiduros pacificus, assembly GCA_949316495.1. Taxonomy (NCBI): domain Eukaryota; kingdom Metazoa; phylum Annelida; class Polychaeta; order Phyllodocida; family Hesionidae; genus Amphiduros; species Amphiduros pacificus. The sequence continues at coordinate 825,076 of OX439001.1, read as the reverse complement.
CATGTGTGGTGTCCATCTTCCCATGAGCAATGGACCATGTCAGGTGGCCATCTTCCCATGAGCAATGGACCATGTCAGGTGACCATCTTCCCATGAGCAATGGACCATGTCTGATGACCATCTTTCCATGAGCAATGGACCATGTCTGGTGGCCATCTTCCCATGAGCAATGGACCATGTCAGGTGACCATCTTCCCATGAGCAATGGACCATGTCTGGTGGCCATCTTCCCATGAGCAATGGACCATGTCAGGTGGCCATCTTCCCATGAGTAATGGACCATGTCAGGTGGCCATCTTCCCATGAGCAATGGACCATGTCTGGTGGCCATCTTCCCATGAGCAATGGACCATGTCTGGCGGCCATCTTCCCATGAGCAATGGGCCATATCTGGTGGCCATTAGCCAAAAAAGGTTCTGACCAGGTGACAAAAATTGCCACCAGAGGTCTTCAGTCACTAAATACACCAATATCATAATGGTTTTAAATATACAAACAAGTTAAATATTCATTGAGTAAATCTACATTGACCAGCTTATATTATACCACCAGGCTTCAGATAATTGTAAAATAGGATTTTTATATCATATATCACAACAATGACTGGATTTCTCTTTACTTTCTCGGTAATTTGGGAATTAAGACTTCAATTATTTTTCTGTAATCTTGCTTGCCATATCTACAATCTGAAGCAGTATATTTATATCATGAAGCATCAACTCTAACTGTAAACCTGAAATAACTTATCATTACATAAAAGCATTGTCCTAAATAACAAGACCAGCATGTTTCTCACACAATAAGCATCCTCATAAATATTTAAATATCCACCATATTGACATGAGAAATCACACTTAATGCTAACACGAGGGAGAAATGAGACAGAGAAATCACACTGAGTTATGCTCTCTTCGTAAGATTAATAGAAAACATTAACATTTTGGATCATTGCATATTTGTATGGTTTGTCAGCATATTATCAATTATAAGAAACATCCCCTCGTACAATTCTTTTAAATATAATTCTATCAACCACTTAAAAATATTAATAGCATAAGATTTTTACAATTGTGCAATTTGTTCAACATTTGCATAGTACCATAGAACCAACCTTCTCCCCAGTATAGATGACCTCATAACCCCCTCAATATAGACAGCCAGAGACACACGCAATGAGGATTCAGACACTCTTGGGTGTTGCCCAACCTTCTCCCCAATATAGTATTTTGGTTTTGTGTGATTTCACATTATATTATGGCAGTGCTTTCCCTACTTCAGGGAGTTTAGTTTTTAAATTTACCCAGTATACTGTATCTGTGTCATGGCAGTCTTTTGCTGGATAATCAATCTGGGTCAGAACTTAATGCACACGTTTGGAGAACTGCTCTGTTTTATCACAGCCTCACACACTTTCCCCTATAACTGATTTATTTTGATCACATGATATAGATCACATGATATAGATCACATGATATAGATCACATGATATAGATCACATGATCATCACTGGCCTGCATATGTGATGACACAGCCCAGTCCAGCCATTATCATTTTTGATTACGTAATAGTCAGATTGTCTCAGATGTGTTTAGAATGCCAGCTTGACCCGTGTCTGGTTTGTTTGTCTCAGATGTGTTTAGAATGCCAGCTTGACCCGGGTCTGGTTTGTTTGTCTCAGATGTGTTTAGAATGCCAGCTTGACCCGGGTCTGGTTGTTTGTCTCTGATGTGTTTAGAATGCCAGCTTGACCCGGGTCTGATTGAAGGACGGCAGATGTGAGAGCGCCCCCCGGTGGGGAACGGCTAATTCCTCCTCCTCCACTGAAGAGCTTGCTTCATTCTGACTGAGCTTGAAAGGAGTCATTGACATGTCCATCACATCACCACCCTGCAAATAAATAAAACATGTTCCTTTATATGAAGTCATCTATGGATGGGAACGGGTAAATATCAAGATAAATACAGTGAGATGATATCTTACCTCTTGCTAGTGTGTAATGTATTGGCATTATATCTACATGACATAGGTGCAACAGTGGGAGCACTAGAGAAGGGATATCTAATTTAATCTTATAAATTCTTTACATCTGACAATAAGGTTAAGTGTGATCTATCAGAATTATTTATCTATTGGATTTCAAGGCAACTGGTATATTATTTCATGAAACATTAAGGTCAAATGACTCTAAATTAATGTGATACAAGTCTTTTCTTATGTTTAGCTACTTCTTGGCTAATGTGACACAAGTCTTCTCTGATGTTGAGTTACCTCTTGGCTAATGTGACACAAGTCTTCTCTTATTTTTAGTTACCTCTTGGCTAATGTGATACCTCTTGGCAAAGTTCAGAATCTTATGATTCCAGTCTTCCCCTTATTGTTTGTGATCTCTAGTCTTATGATTCCAGTCTCCCCCTTATTGTTTGTGATATCTAGTCTTATGATTAATTTTCCAGTCTACCCAATATCATAAATTACCTGCAGGCTTATAGTATTCCAGCCTTTCCTAAATTAATCAAATAAATAAAATGTCACTTGAAGGTTGACCGGTGATGTGGGCTTCTTGTATCATTCCAATTGACTGAGATAACATTTGAACGTTTGAAGACAACTGCTTTATTTCCATACATGTCATACATTTATCAAGGAATTGACGCTTCACTTGTGTATATTATATACAGCGCACCTAAGAGCTACTTTCTAGTGCTAATATATAGTGAGGTGTTGAATGGCAACTATCAAAACTACATCTAGAAGCATGCAAGTACCATAACATACAAATCTATCATTAGATAAAATATAAAAGAGGATTCTTCAATTTGTAGAAACAAAATTAAAAGTATAAACATAGGCATCAGAGATGCATCAACCCTCAGCCCTGGTAACTCATTGCACAACATTCGCTCCACACAATATTTGTGAACAAAACGTCACTGCACCAAGGCAAATTGATGCAGGGGTAAAAAAACCATAAAATCTACTTCCTTTGATAGCTTAGGTGTGTCAAGTATCATGAAACTGTCATCATTTACTCTAGAATTATTGATATGGGCCTGTGACCTTGAAAAGCAGGTTAAGGTCACCGTCCATCAAACTCATCTGGAGTCTTCCCAGATTCTTATGTGTGTCAATTTTCATGAAGCTGCCATCATTTGTTCTTAAGTTATCACGATGACAAGGATGATTTCACATAATTGTTCCTGTGACCTTGAAATCAGGTGAAGGTCATGTTCCATCAAGAGAAGTCTGAGGTCTTCACCAGATGCTTGTGTGTGTCAAATCTCATAAAGCTGCCATCATTCGTTCTTGAGTTATTGCGATTCTTGGGATTTCACATAATTGTCCCTGTGACCTTGAAAAATAGGTCAAGGTCGCCGTCCACCGAACTAGTCCGAGGTTTTCACCAGATGCTTGTGCGTGTAAAGTTTCATGAAGCTGCCATCATTTGTTCTTGAGTTATCACGATGACAAGGATGATTTCACATAATTATCCCTGTGACCTTGAAAAGTACGTGAAGGTCATGTTTCAAAGAAAAAATTCTGAGGTCTTCACCAGATGCTTGTGTGTGTCAAATCTCATAAAGCTGCCATCATTCGTTCTTGAGTTATTGCGATTCTTGGGATTTCACGTAATTGTGCCTGTGACCTTGAAAAATAGATCAAGGTCGCTGTCCACCAAACTAGTTCGAGGTTTTCACCAGATGCTTATGCGTGTAAAGTTTCATGAAGCTGCCATCATTTGTTCTTGAGTTATCACGATGACAAGGATGATTTCACATAATTATCCCTGTGACCTTGAAAAGTAGGTGAAGGTCATGTTTCAAAGAAAAAATTCTGAGGTCTTCACCAGATGCTTGTGTGTGTCAAATCTCATAAAGCTGCCATCATTCGTTCTTGAGTTATTGCGATTCTTGGGATTTCACATAATTGTCCGTGACCTTGAAAAATAGGTCAAGGTCGCCATCCATCGAACTGATTCGAGGTTTTCACCAGATGCTTTTGTGTGTCAAGTTTCATGAAGCTGCCATCATTTGTTCTCGAGTTATTGCGATGACAAGATGATTTCACATAATTGTCCCTGTGACCTTGAAAAGTAGGTGAAGGTCATGTTTCATTGAAAAAATTCTGAGGTCTTCACCAGATACTTATGTGTGTCAAATCTAATAAAGCTACCATTATTCGTTCTTGAGTTATTGTGATTCTTGGGATTTCACATAATTGTCCCTGTGACCTTGAAAAATAGGTCAAGGTCGCCGTCCATCGATCTCGTCCGAGGTTTTCACCAGATGCATATGTGTGTCAAGTTTCATGAAGCTGCCATCATTTGTTCTCGAGTTATCACGATGACAAGATGATTTCACATAATTGTCCCTGTGACCTTGAAAAGTAGGTGAAGGTCATGTTTCATAGAAAAAATTCTGAGGTCTTCACCAGATACTTATGTGTGTCAAATCTCATAAAGCTACCATTATTCGTTCTTGAGTTATTGTGATTCTTGGGATTTCACATAATTGTTCCTGTGACCTTGAAAAATAGGTCAAGGTCGCCGTCCATCGAACTCGTCCGAGGTTTTCACCAGATGCATATGTGTGTCAAGTTTCATGAAGCTGCCATCATTTGTTCTTGAGTTATCGCGATGACAAGGATGTTCGCTACAGACATACATACATACATACATACATACATACAGACATACATACATACATACATACCCACGCCAGGAGTACTGCAATACCCTCAGCCTGATTACATCAGGGGCTGAGGGTAAAAAACAAGATCTGAAGGTGAAGAGCAATGTTTTTTTATGAATACATTGAGAGAAGGGCGTATGAATACATTGAGAGAAGGGTGTATGAATACATTGGGAGAAGGGCGTATGAATACATTGAGAGAAGGGTGTATGAATACATTGGGAGAAGGGCGTATGAATACATTGAGAGAAGGGCGTATGAATACATTGGGAGAAGGGTGTATGAATACATTGAGAGAAGGGCGTATGAATACATTGGGAGAAGGGCGTATGAATACATTGAGAGAAGGGTGTGATTTATTGTGACTAGTATCATTGCCTGATCTTTTCTCACCGGTAATGGGATCGCCACTCTTTCCTCCAATAGCATTTCTGACGAGGAATGATTTATATAGCAGTGTTCTATGTCATGTCAAGTCTTGTCATGACATACCAATTTGGTTTGGATTCTTTACAAAAGAACCAAACTTTAATGTACAAAATAAGATTTTCACTAAAGTACAGTTGAGGGCTATTAACTTAGAGGTCTCCTATGTTGTAAAATATCAGGAGGAATCTCGGGCAGTACGGTCATAGTAAGAGCTCTCAATGTTAAGATTACTAATGCCCATCACAACAAAATTAGTACATATTAAAAAATAGGATCTGTTTTTAAAAATATCATCAAAAAATAGGATATTTTTTGTAAATAAATATCACATTTTCAAGCATAAAGTCATTAAACAGTTCAAGTTTTGCAAATAAAAATATTCCATTAAAAGGATTTTCTTGAATGCCATTTTTTTGTTTGTGTAAATCACACTGTCTATCAGAGGAACATGTAAACTATGAGGTTCACCACGTCGCCCTCTGGTGGAGTTTTTCAATGGTTACTTGAGTATCAGATATTAAGTTAAAATTTGTGTAGCTAAAAATTCAATTTGTACACATTTTAATCTCTGGTCGAGTAAAAACCATGAAATCTCTGTTAGTAATCTAGAATCATGAAACACTGATTACTTTTAAGAGATAAATACAAGAACCAGAACATAGGCATCAGAGATGCATCAACCCTCAGCCCTGGCAACTTATTGCACAACATTCGCTCCACACAATATTTGTAAAAAAAACATCACTGCACCAAGGCAAATTGATGTAGGGGTAAAAAAACCCATAAAATCTACTTCCTTTGATAGCTTATGTGTGTCAATTATCATGAAACTGTCATAATTTACTCCAGAATTATTGAGATGATGGGCCAGTGACCTTGAAAAGCAGGTTAAGGTCACCGTCCATCAAACTCATCTGGAGTCTTCCCAGATGCTTATGTGTGTCAATTTTCATGAAGCTGCCATTATTTGTTCTTGAGTTATTGCAATGACGTGGATTTTACATGATTGTCCCTGTGACCTTGAAAAGTAGGTGAAGGTCATGTTCCATACAAAAATGTCTGAGGTCTTCACCAGATGCTTATGGGTGTCAAATCTCATAAAGCTGCCATCATTTGTTCTTGAGTTATTGCGATTCTTGGGATTACACATAATTATCCCTGTGACCTTGAAAAATAGGTCAAGGTCGCCATCCACCAAACTAGTCTGAGGTTTTCACCAGATGATTATGCATGTAAAGTTTCATGAAGCTGCCATCATTTGTTCTTGAGTTATCACGATGACAAGGATGATTTCACATAATTGTCCCTGTGACCTTGAAAAGTAGATGAAGGTCATGTTTCATAGAAAAAATTCTGAGGTCTTCACCAGATGCTTGTTTGTGTCAAATCTCATAAAGCTGCCATCATTCGTTCTTGAGTTATTGTGATTCTTGGGATTTCACATAATTGTCCCTGTGACCTTGAAAAGTAGGTGAAGGTCATGTTTCATAGAAAAAATTCTGAGGTCTTCACCAGATGCTTATGGGTGTCAAATCTCATAAAGCTGCCATAATTTGTTCCTGAGTTATTGCGATTCTTGGGATTTCACATAATTGTCCCTGTGACCTTGAAAAATAGGTCAAGGTCGCCGTCCATCGAACTCGTCCGAGGTTTTCACCAGATGCTTATGTGTGTCAAGTTTCATGAAGCTGCCATCATTTGTCCTTGAGTTATCGCGATGACAAGGATGATTTCACATAATTGTCCATGTGACCTTGAAAAGTAGGTGAAGGTCATGTTTCATAGAAAAAATTCTGAGGTCTTCACTAGATGCATATGGGTGTCAAATCTCATAAAGCTGCCATCATTCGTTCTTGAGTTATTGCGATTCTTGGGATTTCACATAATTGTCCCTGTGACCTTGAAAAATAGGTCAAGGTCGCTGTCCATCGAACTCGTCCGAGGTTTTCACCAGATGCTTATGTGTGTCAAGTTTCATGAAGCTGTCATCATTTGTTCTTGAGTTATCGCGATGACAAGGATGTTCGCTACAGACATACATACATACATACATACATACATACATACAGACATACATACATACATACATACATACATACATACATACATACATACATACATACATACATACCCACGCCAGGAGTACTGCAATACCCTCAGCCTGATTACATCAGGGGCTGAGGGTAAAAATGTTAATTTTCAAACCATAAAAAATATTATTTTGTACTGAATTTAAAGGAGGGATACAAGTCAACATTTGCACAACATCTTTCAGATTTTTTTAAAGGTATTGCAAGTATGACTTTGCGTTTTTTGAGATCAATGTTTCATGAAGTTATTATTACTATTGACACGTGCTCCTCCTTTGAACACAAGGAATTCAATCTAATCTAAGGAGTATATGTATGACCTGCATCCAAAGCTCAGAAAAACCTCACTATTCACTCCTAAACCAATCTATAACTCAAACGTCCAGTTCTCCTGAAATTTACAAAATAACACAAAGAGAAATTATAATCATTTCCCAACTTTGTGGCATCATTGGGGTTAAAACAAGGCACAGGATAAGACATACACACATACAGAACAGTTAAAACAAAAAGAAGTGCGCAAAGAAAATATCAATAAACAACACAAATCAATAAACAACACTCAGTTAGCAAATTAAATATGAGCAACACAGCAGATATCACACAGAGAAAAGTGTTACGTTATTACGGAAGACTTTTATTGAAAAAAGAAAGCCATGGGTAGCATTGAGGACGGTGGCGTACCTTGGGAGTCATGAGCTTCTTGTTCTTACACCACCGGTGGAAACACCTGGTGGCGACCTCTATGCTGTACGCATCCGTCTTCTTCACGTAAACTCGGATGTGCTGCTCCAGGAAGTTTTCAGGCAGCATCTCTGACACCTGTAAAACAGTAACGTCCATATTGGTACTTAGAATGACATCTCTGACACCTGTAAAACAGTGTTAACTGTGTTATACGCTTACCTGATCTCTTTTCACCCTGATGAACTAGGTTATACCTGATCTTACCTGATCTTTTCTCACCCTGATGGACTGTGTTATACACTTACCTGATCTTTTCTCACCCTGATGGACTGTGTTATACGCTTACCTGATCTTTTCTCACCCTGATGGACTGTGTTATACACTTACCTGATCTTTTCTCACCCTGATGGACTGTGTTATACGCTTACCTGATCTTTTCTCACCCTGATGGACTGTGTTATACACTTACCTGATCTTTTCTCACCCTGATGGACTGTGTTATACGCTTACCTGATCTTTTCTCACCCTGATGGACTGTGTTATACACTTACCTGATCTTTTCTCACCCTGATGGACTGTGTTATACGCTTACCTGATCTTTTCTCACCCTGATGGACTGTGTTATAGGCTTACCTGATCTTTTCTCACCCTGATGGCCTGTGTTATACGCTTACCTGATCTCTTCTCACCCTGATGAACTGTTTTATATACTCACCTGATCTTTTCTCACCCTGATGGACTGTGTTATACACTCACCTGATCTTTTCTCACCCTGATGGACTGTGTTATACACTCACCTGATCTTTTCTCACCCTGATGGCCTGTGTAGGGTTGCCTTTCAGGTAAAATCTGACATGATCAATTGGGTTTTTGTCTTTCATGCCATAATCATATTTGATGAGCTGAAATTGAAAATATAAAATATCATATTTTTCCCTCAAATAATAAATTTGAATTATTTTGAGTGTAAAATGCTAAACGGATTAGTATAGCTTTTATCATTAAACCATATTTCTAATTTGTAAGTATGCATCAGAGACTGTTTTAATGGATTGCACTGACACCAGGACAGTCTTGTTTTACTGGATTCTGTATTGTTTAAATGGTTTCTGTCCTGTTTTACTGGTTTCTGTCCTGTTTTACTGGTTTCTGTCGTGTTTGAATGGTTTCTGTCCTGTTTATATGGGATTGTGGGGTGTGTGACTTACGTGGACTATGATGTGCTGGGGCTGCAGCTGGGGGCCTTCCAGTTCCTCCTCACTGATGGCTCTCACTATCTCCTCCTGCATCTTACCAACATCAGACTGAAACACAAGGTCAAGGTCAAGGTCAAGGTCAGATGACTGAGCCCAAGCTTACTGTGTTGTTCTTCGGGCATATATGTCACACAAGTGAACAATGAATATTCCTTTTATAAAAGTTCAAGTCAACAAGGAAGACATTTAAAACAAAATCAATATTGTGCTTTGAATTTATATCCAGATTTTCCAAAATGCCAGATTTTCAGTGGGTTCAAATGTCCAGTGGTCCAACACAATACTTATCATTGAAATGAATGATAATTAAAATGCGCTCAGAGAGCGCAGAACAATGCCCTCCTCCTGCATACCCCTGTGGCCAGTGCCGCCTAGTGGCCAGTTTGCCCCGCACCTCAAATTCACAGACTGCTGATTTGAATATATTTCATCACAGTTCAGATAAGATACTTTTTATCTGAACTGATGAAAATATGAAGAATGTGTGCTGTGTTATTGTAGCATAGGACTGGACGGAGACTGACCTGAGGGAGGAGTTTCCCTGGCTGAGGCTTTATATCTGATATATGTGTGCTGTGTTATTGTAGTATAGGACTGGACGGAGACTGACCTGAGGGAGGAGTTTCCCTGGCTGAGGCTTTATATCTGATATATGTGTGCTGTGTTATTGTAGTATAGGACTGGACGGAGACTGACCTGAGGGAGGAGTTTCCCTGGCTGAGGCTTTATATCTGATATATGTGTGCTGTGTTACTGTAGTATAGGACTGGACGGAGACTGACCTGAGGGAGGAGTTTCCCTGGCTGAGGCTTTATATCTGATATATGTGTGCTGTGATATTGTAGTATAGGACTGGACGGAGACTGACCTGAGGGAGGAGTTTCCCTGGCTGAGGCTTTATATCTGATATATGTGTGCTGTGTTATTGTAGTATAGGACTGGATGGAGACTGACCTGAGGGAGGAGTTTCCCTGGCTGAGGCTTTATATCTGATATATGTGTGCTGTGTTATTGTAGTATAGGACTGGACGGAGACTGACCTGAGGGAGGAGTTTCCCTGGCTGAGGCTTTATATCTGATATATGTGTGCTGTGTTATTGTAGTATAGGACTGGACGGAGACTGACCTGTGGGAGGAGTTTCCCTGGCTGAGGCTTTATATCTGATATATGTGTGCTGTGTTATTGTAGTATAGGACTGGACGGAGACTGACCTGTGGGAGGAGTTTCCCTGGCTGAGGCTTTATATCTGATATATGTGTGCTGTGTTATTGTAGTATAGGACTGGACGGAGACTGACCTGTGGGAGGAGTTTCCCTGGCTGAGGCTTTATATCTGATATATGTGTGCTGTGTTATTGTAGTATAGGACTGGACGGAGACTGACCTGAGGGAGGAGTTTCCCTGGCTGAGGCTTTATATCTGATATATGTGTGCTGTGTTATTGTAGTATAGGACTGGACGGAGACTGACCTGAGGGAGGAGTTTCCCTGGCTGAGGCTTGCTCTGTCCCACACACTTGTAGAGGTTACGTCTCTCTATGTTCTCCAGGATGCCTCGAGCCTCCGCCAGCTCCGGCGACCGCGACTGCAGGATCCGATGGTACACGTAGTCATTGACCTGCGTGTAGGCGTACATGTCATCTATACAGTCCGACAGCTTCAGCATCGTCCTGCCAACAAACAACCCACATTACCGTTCCTGACTTATAAACTTAATAATATATCCAGATATATGAGGTCTGAATGAAATTTTCTAAATACAACCCTAGAGCTGTGATGAGCATTGCTTCGTAAGTTATGTGAATATTTCCTGTTATTTACCAAGCTTTGCAGGTCAAAAACAATTCATATTGCACAAATATCCTTCCCAAACTGAGGCTACATTTTATCTAGCAGAGTGAGGCACTGGATGTTCCAGGTTCTTCGCCTGTGAGGAACAATTCAATGTTTGCCATTATATCTTTTCAAATCATAATTTAAAAAAAAAACTGAGCCTAATGGAAAATAGATAAATATTCATCTCCTGACAATACTCCATCTTAAGAAATCTGACCAGTAGCTTGAGAGGAGAAGACTGAGTTTGACGGACAGACAGAATGACATAAAATGTTGCTCAGACAGCATAAGCTATCTTGACAAAGTCAGCAGAGCTTAAGAGCTTATAAATCCCAGATTGCCTATAAATGTCCTCAGTTTCAGTGGCAAATTCTGTGTATTAAGCCCCCTCCGCAAAGTTGCTATACCACAGAAGTTTCTGATGTGAAGACCACATTGCCTGTGCTGCCAGTCTCTGTCTCACTTACATCCACTTCAGTATAAAAACAACATTGGGTAATGTCTGAAAACATTCTATTTGACCTTGTATCTGAGTAAAAGTAATCAGAGATGAATCTTTGTGAATAGGTTTCTGGTACATGATAAATATTCTTTTAATTGTGTAGACCTTATATTCTGGTTCATCAAAAGATATACTTCTAATTTTGGGATGTGTAAAGCTTATATACTGTAATCTAACATTAACTTTATTGCATGGACTTACCATTGAACAACATGATGACAACAATAGCCTCCACCAAGTTGAGCTGAGGGGTAAGCACAACAAGGAATGGGGAAACCTACACATTACTAACAACACATGTCTAAATTTCTCTTCCTATAGTTTCAAGATCACTTATTAGCATAAAGAAGAACAAGATAATCTGAATCTTACCCATCTTTTCCTTGAAACTTGATGTGTTCGTTGGCCTTGACTAAAGCCTCTGTTATCCTGCAATAGACGTACAGCCAATCATTGCAATGCCAGCTTCTAGAGCGCTACTTTAACACTAACGTTAATGACGCATTTCTGATTTAATTTTAATAGAAATAATTGAGAGGATAAAAAGACTAAATATAAGTAAGATTCAATGTTATAAAAGAATAAAGAATATTATTTACTTGGACTAATACAGTCATTGCATTCCACATGTTTATTCAACTATTTTTGATTGGTTCGAGATGTCCGACATGGCATGAAATCTCTGACATATGACACGTTAATGTCGGATAAATATGAAGTGCCCAGTCATGCTGCCAAGACGGGATGGGTCAGGTATGAAACAAGTGCTGCCCTCTACATTTGACAAAGAAATAAGCATGACAGATGCAGGATTTCGCAGCCCCAGAGTTCAGGACATATTCCCACCCTGTGACCCTTGAAACAAGGTCAAGGTCACTCAGGAGCAAACTCACCTCTGATATTCATCCGAATTATCAATACAGCGAGTTTCATGTTTCTCAACTATAGGGATGGCAAGATAATATCCTCAGGAATTAAACACAGACATTCCTGCAAGCTGGCATACAGAATAGCAAACTTCCAGATCTTCAGCCTGATAATATGCAGACAAACTGGGTCAAGGATAGCAAAGCATATCTTTGCCTCTCT